>CAVNZG010001702.1:0-17500 GCA_963693315.1 Diogma glabrata
GATGCAAATCTTATTAAGAATAGTATATTCTTGTATGAGTGTAGAATGATGGCAACTCGGATGATAAACTTCATCCTCGTGAAGATTGCCATCACCTATGCGAATACAAGATGCTATTTTATCCACGACTGCAAAATATTTCGATTAATTTCCAGTTTGCCTGCTAAAGTTTGTATCACCATATTGAAATAAATACATCAAAGATAATAAGAAAAAGAAAACAAGTTTGTTTATTTTATATTTTATATTTGTATTGTTCTTGTTTTAACCTATTTATATTACTATACCAACAAATGAAGTTTTTTATTTGTTAGGGAAAAATTTAGTAAACTATAGAACTGTTGAAGAATTTAATTATAATCATTTGTTGTGGAATGAATACAATTACAAATGAAGACATACGCATGGAAAGCATATATTCTTTAGTAGTCGTGGATAAAAGTTTTTCATTTGCCGTGCATGCAAACATAATTTTGCCGTACGTAAGGTTAAGAAAAAAAATATGGAGGGGCTAAAATCTTACAGCTCTGAGATATCAAGACTTTGGTCTGGGTAAAGGATTTTAATATAGTTTTCGTCAAAAGACTTTCACTAGGACATGGGTTATAGTTTTGAGCAGCGATGTATATCAAACATAACTCTTCGTTAAAGTACAAGTATTTTTTATATCTGTTTAAAAATTTATTACAAAACTAACACGAAACATCAATACGTTGCCGGAAAATTATAATCAAAATTCCAAAAATATTGTTAAATTAAATAACATCAAACTTTTTCAAAATTCCAAAACTATTCCAAAAATTAGAATGAAATCAAATATTTAAACTTTTTCTAAATTCCGATAATATTCCAAAAATTCTTAAAAATTCAAACTTTTCCAAAATTCTAAAAACATTGCAAAAATTATTACAAAATCAAAAATTAAAACTTTTTTCAAAATTCCAAAAATTATAATAAAATCAAAAATTTAAAATTTTTCAAAATTCTAAAAATATTCCAAAAATTCTTACAAAATCAAAACATGAAACTTTTTTCAAAATTCTAAATATATGTATAAATATACATATATACAGCGATTCTTGAACTTTTTTGTATTGCGACCCCAAATTTTAAATGCCATATTTTGGCGACCCACCTATATTTTTTTTGACAAATAAACGTTATTACAACAAAAAAACGTTTAATTAAACAACAAAAACTATTTTATTTGCAGCTAATATAAAAATAAAAATTTATAACATTACTTCGGTCTGAAAGACCTAAGTATTACATTCATGAGCCAAAAGTGAAATTCTTACCCCCACTTTTTTGGCCTTTCTCGACGTTTTAGAGCCTACTGATTCTAAAAAAGCAAAAAAAAATGGATGTCTGTCTGCCGGCCGTCCGTCATTACCTACGCTGCAGGGAAAACCGCTGGAGATGTTTTTTTCTAAATATAGGTATACACAAGGGACAGGTCCAAAAGGACGCTGTGTTCGATAACTGTACCGGAAGTGTGTCAAAAAAATCATTAAGTGTCAAAAACAGCAAATTTTCATATTTTTGGCCTAAAAAACGTTCATTTTAAGTGATTACGAGTAGGAACATTGAGTTTGGAGAAACCTTGATGGTAGGGATTGGTATGTGAGATCAAAAACTAGATTATTGCATTATAAGTTTGTCAAAAAAATGTTGTCAAGTGTGTCAAAAGAAAGATTTTTATTAATTTTTTTACCCAATTTTTTGGAAAAAAATAAAATTAATTATTTGTTTAAATGAAATTTTATTATTATTGAGAATTATGGCATTATAAGTTTGTCAAAAAATAATGTCAAGTGTGTCAAAAAATGATTTGATTTATTGGAAAAAAATTGTAGCTGTTTTTATGATGTAAATGTAATTGAAAATGAAATTGGACATGGACATTTTTTAATTTGTTATAGTTTTTGAAATATTTTTGGAATTTAGAAAAAAGTTTGTATTTTTGATTTTGTAATAATTTTTGCAATATTTTTAGAATTTTGAAAAATTTTTAATTTTTGATTTTATTAACATTTTTGGAATTTTAAAAAAAGTTCGATTTTGTAATGATTTTTGCAATATATTTAGAATTCTGGAAAAGTTTGAATTTTTAACAATTTTTGGAATATTATTGGAATTTAGAAAAAGTTTAAATATTTGATTTTATTTAATTTTTACAATATTTTTGGAATTTTGAAAGAAATATGAATTTGTGATTTTGTAATATTTTCTCCAAACGCTAAATGGAGAGGTTTTTGAGTAGTTTGCTGAGCGTATCATCTTTTCACTAAATTATGTTAATTTATGATCTGTTATAATTTTCTGGCTGATCTGTTATAATCAATACGATGATGTTTCTTGTTAGTTTTGTAATAAATTTCTAAACAGAGATAAACAAATACTTGTACTTTAACAAAGAGCTATGTATGATATACATCGCTGCCCAAAACTAAAAACCATGTCCTCATAAAAGTTTTTTGCCGAAAACTATATCAAAATTCTTAACCCAAACTGAAGTCTTGATATCTCAGAGCTGTAAGATTTCAGCCCCACCATATTTTTCTAGTTAAAACAATATGAAAATTAATAAAAAATAAAGATTAATAACCTTTTCTAGTTATATTATTAAGTTTTAAAATAAATAAAACATTAAAATATTTTTTAATGTGATGGGTGTGTAAAGTAACATTAATTGTGGCTCGATTTCCGAAAGCGCTGGTCTCAATACATTTTTAATATTGCGCAATTGTGAGCGATATTTTGATTTAATATATATACAATAAGGATTCGCACAAATATGTGGTGGGAAATGTCAAAATAGTTTGAACTGTTTCTCCCTTTTAATTGACAACCAAAAAAATTTCCTGGTATTTGATTCTTAAATAGTGCTTTCAAAGTACTATGGCAGGATAGTGATAGTTCAGCAAATTCTTCTTGAGCTTTTATGTTCATATGTTGTATATCTTTAAGTTTTATGTTAAAAGGCTGAATTATCCAACGGTGTTGTGAAATATTGAAATAATTATGAATATTGAATTATTGAACGATCCGACTACAAAATTGTATTGTGGATTGTGAAATGTCACCAAAAGATAAGTTAAAACATTACAAAATTTAAAAAATCATCCAATTCTAAAACCTTGAAAAATTAATTCAAAAACCTTGCAAAGTTTGTTAATTTAAGACATATATAGGGAAAATTTATTTTTTTAATATTTATATTTTATATATTTTTTTAAATTGGGAATTTCTCGCGACCCCATGAAAAAATCTAACGACCCCAGTTGGGGTCGCGACCCCGAGTTTAAGAAACGCTGCCCTAATATATATATATAAAATTCAAAAATTCTATTTTTTTCAAAATTCTACAAATATTGCAAAAATTATAACAAAATCAAAAATTAAAAGTTTTTCAAAATTCTAAAAATATTCCAAAAACTCTTACAAAATCAAAGACTAAAACTTTTTCCGAAATTCTAAAAATATTGCAAAAATTATTATAAAATCAAAAATACAAACTTTTTCAAAATTCCAAAAATATTTCAAAAACTATAACAGATTCAAAAATTTCCATGTCCAATTTCATTTTCAATTACATTTACGTCATAAAAACAGCTACATTTTTTTTCCAAAAAATTGGCTAAAAAATAAATGAAATCATTTTTTGACACACTTTACAACATTTTTTTGACAAACTTATAATGCCATAATTCTCAATAATAATAATAAAATTTCATTTCAAACAATCAATTTTATTTTTTCCAAAAAATTGGGTAAAAAAGTAAATTAAAATCTCTCTATTGACACACTTGACAACATTTTTTGACAAACTTATAATGCCATAATTCTCAATAATAATAATAAAATTTCATTTCAAACAAACAATTTTATTTTTTTCCAAAAAGTTGGGTAAACAATAAATAAAAATCTTTCTTTTGACACACTTGACAACATTCTTTTGACAAACTTATAATGCCATAATTCTCAATAATAATAATAAAATTTCATTTCAAACAAACAATTTTATTTTTTTCCAAAAAATTGGGTAAAAAAATAAATAAAAATCTTTCTTTTGACACACTTGACAACATTTTTTTGACAAACTTATAATGCAATAATCTAGATTTTGATCTCACATACCAATCCCGACCATCAAGATTTCTTGAAGTTCAATGTTCCTACTCGTAATCACTTAAAATGAACGTTTTTTAAGCCAAAAATATGAAAATTTGCTATTTTTGACACACATAATGATTTTTTTGACACACTTCCGGTACAGTTATCGAACACAGCGTCCAATTGGACCTGTCCCTTGAGTATACCTATTTTTAGAAAAAAAGTTTTTTGAAATCCCTCCAGCGGTTTTCCCTGCAGCGTAGGTAATGACGGCCGGCCCGACGGCCGACAGACAGACATACATTTTTTTTTGCTTTTTTAGAATTAGTAGGTCCTAAAACGTCGAGAAATACCAAAAAAGTGGGGGTAAGAATTTCACTTTTGGCTCATGAATGGTCTTTCAGACCTAAATAATTGAAATAAATCGTTTAATAATTATGTAAATATGTACATACATAAAAAATAGGTAAAACTACCTAGCGTGTTAAATTTTATATTATCCTTATATTTTTTCTATTAAATATTTTTTTTCATAACGTAGGCACAAACAATATTCAATTCAAAATATTGGCCTATGACATATTTTGTCAGTGATATAGGATTTATTGTTTAGTTATCCATTCTTTAACAAAAAATATAAAAAAACAAAAAAAGAAGAAATCAACACCTTTGAACGTATGTTGTTGTGGGACCTTGGTCTTAAGAGGTGTTTATGTGATGTTGTGATATATTTTGTAATTCCTACTACACAACACATTTTATTAAAAAAAAAATTATGTTCTAAAATAAAATAAATAAAAAAGTTATTATTTTGAAAACGTATATATTTTTGTCGATTTTTGAAAAACCTGCAACTTTGATCTATTGTAGGTATTGACGGAAAAAAAAGAGTGATTTCTGGATTTTTTAGTACTCTGAATCGGAGTTAGGCGGCGTGTTAATTTTTGAGGCTTTGTTCACGATGTTTTGTTATGGTGTCAATGTTTTGCTAATAGGTCTCACTAATTTTCTTACGATTTACGTATATTTTTGCAAGTAAAGAGAAAAATAGTTATATAATCGTTATTTTTAAAAATTTGTTTCTAGTTGTACCTAACTTACAGTAAAAAACCAATTCCTAAGGTATCATACAAAATGAAGCTTAGTATTTTACTAACAATTGGTGGTAGACTGTCAATGAAAACTCAAATTTCATAAATAAAAGTAAAAAAAATCATTTGTTTTATTTTGTATAAGCAGAGCGCGCATATCCAGTAACATTAATCTTGAGTTGCATGAAAGATCAGTATAAGCTTTATGAGAATGTGATAAAAGAAGCAGTTAAATTACATTAAACAAATCAATTCTCACGAGAGAGCATCAATGAATTTCCTCTACAGTAAAAATAAAACTGATAAAAAAAATTTATCCATTCAAACAAAATTCGTACATTATTAATACAATTTTTATTACCAAAAAAATTCATATATCCCAACAATGTTTCAAGAAAATCTTTTAAGTATTTATTTATTCCCAATAGAAGGTATTTTGAAAATAAATGAAAACATTTTTTCATTTTTTTTTTAATGTTAAAATATTGTAATAACTTTTTATTTTCTTAAATAACATTCAAACTTACATAAGAATAAGAAATAGTATTAAAAGTGAAACAAAAACTGTAAAAATAAATGACTGGGGTTGTTAGTTGTCACGAATCGATTTAGTACAATTAAGAAATTGCCAAACTGGGCTCCCTCCAAAAAAAATAATCTTTCAAAATCTTTCTTTTAATTATTCGTCCATTATTTCTAAGTATACTTTTTATTTAATAATTGAACCTCTAGAGTATTGTTGTACTTTTCCTTTCAACGCACAGATGTTTCACATTTTTAATTATGTACTTGTTTTAGGAAAGACGCAATTAAAACTTTTCGATTTTTCTTGTTTAATTAATATCCGTATAGATATCGGCTAAAACTTAAATTGCTGGAAATTATTAAAAATGGCTTTTGAAAAACCAAAATAAAAGTGTATTTTATTAAGTTTTTTATTTCTTTTAAACATATTATACGAGTAATCATACTTTTATTTTACAATGTTCGATATATTTATCTGTGGCTAAAGCTTCGCAGCCTGTGACTACGGCTTTTCTAATTTATCCACATTTTTTTTTAAATAAGAAGTGTTGTGTTATAGGGTTTACAATATGGGTCACAAAAACACATAAATACCTTTTAAGACCTATGTCCCACAACAACTTGCGCTCTAAGGTCATGATGAACGCTTTTTTTAAACCTCTGTGGATTGAAGCCACCTGAAACTATGGATTCCGGCAAACTATTCCGGCAAACTAAGTCTTTCTGTGATCTGCCAGTATGACAGCGCGGGATCTCGACCGTTTGACTGGTTGCGCTAGCCGATTGCCGAGTGAAACGGGGGTAAAAATAAGTTTGAGTTATGATGCTGCTGATTTCATCTGAGCACTGCTATTGACAATACTTATAAAAAAACGAGGTCAGCAAAAGTGCGACGATGTTGTAGGGAATCAAGTTTTGATGTCAAAGTTCGATCACCCATAATTCGTATAGTCCGAATCAAGTTTTGATGTCAAAGTTCGATCACCCACAATTCGTATAGTCCGCTTTTGAAGCGAGTCCAAGAGGGCCAAGATGGAAACAGAAGCAGCACCCCAAACTTGACAACAGTACTCCATAGAGGGACGAATATAGGACTTATAAACCTGGAGCAATTGGTATGGAGTGAAAATTTTTTGCATCTATTTAGGAGGCCGACTTTTCAAGACGCGTTTTTGCCACCGCCATTACTTGATCGTTCTAGAGTAGGTCATTTGAAACTGTGACACCCAATAAACGAATGTTTTTACAATCACCTATTGGTTCATCACACATACTGAATAAAACATCTTTGGGGAACTCGGTCTTTGATCTGGAAAAAATCAACAGCTATGTTTTGGTAGAGTTGAAATTCACCAGGTTTTGGTCACCGCAATCGGCGACTTTTTATAGGTCTTTATTCAAGTTTATGGCAGCGTCTCTCCGGGTGGGATTAATTCGTTCGTGCATTTTACGTTTTGAAGGAAGGGGCTCGAACGACTTGTGCAGAGTACTATCATCTGCAAAACTATTTATTGTGCTGGTGATTTTCAACAATTCGTTGAAACTGAGCCTTGAGGTACACCAGCGTTAATTAGTTTAGACTCAGACGAAAATCCTTCTAAGAAGACCGAAATGTATCGGTTCAATAGAAAATTTTGAATCAGCTTTATAACATAACTGGGATGAAAACCACACACAACGAGCTTGTTGATTAAGTTGGTATGCCAGACTCGATCGAATGCCTTGGAGATGTCTAAAGTGATAACGTATGTTTCACCACCTTTATCAAGTATGCTGTTCCAACAATGCGCTACATAGTTTAATAGATCGGTAGTTGATCTTTTGTTCCGAAAACCGTATTGGTTGTTGTATTGGCTAATAAATGATTTATTTCCCTTGCTCGTAGACTTTGGATAGGACCGATAGTAAAGCTATTGGCCTATAATTTGAGATATCGGATTTTGGTCCCTTTTTGGGGACGGGCTGAAAATTTGCCAACTTCCAGTACGAGGGAAATATACCAGATTTGTAGGATTGGTAGAATATCTTAGTCAAAGTTGGTAAAAGTTCTTTAGTTCTTGATCCCGAATATGTGTTTTTTGCGTTAAAGTCTCCACCAATGATAAATTTACTACCTAGTACATTGAAGAGTTTGGAGTAATCATTTGTTTCCAAATTATGTTTTGGTGGACAGTTTATAGCGGCTATAATAAGGTTTTTATTTTTAGTAATAACTGTTATCGACGTAACCTGCATTACTTCTTCTTCGATATTAAAACCTTTGTGGTGCTTTTTGTTATCTCTGACTAGTATTGCTGATCCTCCCCTCGCTTTTTTTGCTGGATGAATTGCATGATAAAGTTTATATCCAGGTGTTTTTATATATGGTGATTTAACAAAGTGTGTTTTTGATACTAGAAAAATATCTATTTTTTCTAGCTTCAAAAACATTTCAACTTCTGTGGTGTGTTTGATTAACCCGTTTGCATTTCAGGTTGCAATTCTGAGTGTTGCATTCATATTTGATTAATTATTGAATAACCAATATTTGAATGATCGAGTGATAAAGTTGTTGTGTTTGATAATAGGGGACTCTGGAAAGAAGGTCAGAAAGTCAGTGAATATTGTTAGGGAATTAGAAAAAAAAAACAAGCAAAACTTATAAAAAATTTGAAGGTGAGGGCGACTTGAGGGCAGTCTAGGTTCAACAAGCGATGCTTCATACTTAATATTGACTGAAGAAAGTTCATTTGCCAGCAACCCTAAGATATCACCTTGATTATGAACCAATGCTGTTGATATTTATAAACCAATGCTGTCCATACCAAACCAGTGGTATGTATAGTATCGTACATATGTCAATAAAAAGGACAGAAGTACGCTGATCTCTCCATGTGGGTTACATTACATTTAGTTGTTTTAGTCGAAGATTGACCTAAATAACTACAGGATTCAACTGACTCATAGATTGGTTTTCAAATTTCTAAAACAATGCAACTAACTGGTTTGAAATCGGTTGTCAAGTTCTTTACTGCGCTCTAAAATGTTATTTATTTTTCTTAATATTGGTACGAACGTACTTTACTTATCATATACACATCATATACACATAATAACAACACCAGAGCTAATTTTTAAACATCTTAAGTTTGATAGAATGTTAAAATTTATTATAAGATTGAGGTTTTATATTATGAAATCGTAAATGATAAGAATGAACTAATAATTGCAAAAACGTTTGGAATACTAAATACCTACATTACATTACCACTATAAATTTTCTATAATTCAACTTTAAACACAAACTAAAATGTTTTAAAATTTATTTCATAAAAAGCAACTAAGCTTGCAGCCTTACTTTCACATTCGATAGCCTTTCGTTTTTAAACGATAGTTCTTTTCGACCAAACTAAAATTTCATACTATAGCATTCGATAGGTCAAGAAAATTTTTATTACAATTTTAGTAAGTGTTGTCAACAGTAAAAAATAGAGAATCTACTACATTTTGTTTTAAATATGTCAAATGTCAGTTTTTATTAGTAAACTAGATGGTACGCATAGCGATGCCCGTGCTTTTTAAATAAGTGGCTAGAAACTGTTTTTTGTTGGAGAATGTTTTTGTAAAAAACTGAAAGAACAGACCAAGATATGCATATAGTCCCAGGGCCGGCGCCGATTTCATGTGATGATTACCACATATTTTATAATTCGTGAGGCGCCTGTCCTTGACGAGCCCGAAAACATTTGTTCTGCGATTTTTCTCAAATCGGCCGCTTTTGCATTCGGCAAGCACCAAAAAATGCCGATTGCCCGCTATCTTGAACATTTGCTGCCACATTTTTTTTTAACTATGGGGGTTGGAAATTTGTTTTAGCACACGAGGGTAAGCTTGTCCGACCAAATTGTGTTTGCTATTGTCGAGTCCGACAACTGACATTTTGGATGTTTGGGTTGTCGGACTTGACAATAGCAGATAATTTTTTGTCGGACAAGGTAACCCTCGTGTTCTAAATCAAATTTCCAACCCCCATATTTAAAAATCAAAAATTTACAAGATCCGGGCAATCGGCATTTGTCGGAGCTTGCCCAACGCAAAAGCGGCCGAGTTGAAAAAAATCGCAGAACAAATGTTTTCGGGCTCGTCAAGGACAGGCGCCTCACGAAGTATAAAATATGTGGTAATCATCACATGAAATTGGCTCCGGCCCAGGGACTAATAGCGCTGATGTTTGAGACTAATCGAATAGCCGGTCAAAGAATGCCAGCAAATTTAGTGAATATTTTCGTTTTAGTGATGTTTGTCAATTTGAGCACTGAAAAAAAATAAAAGTAATGACAACCTCATCTCAAAGTTGGCACTTTATTATTCAAACAAAGAAAAAATATTTGCAAACAATTTCACCATGATTCACGGTGAATACACGTTAACATTTTCCTGAAAACAGAATGAGCTGTTTATTTAAAATATAAAGTGTAATATTAGATTCAATATAACATTAGTTGAATAAAGTTAATAACTATTTCCATGAAAAAAATTTTCTTTGACCTTACGTCATAAATTTTTCATTTTAAAATTGAATTATTTGATATTAATTGAACTATATTTTATTTTCACATAATTATTACGTGTGATTTGTATCAACTACATCGTTCTGTAACAGTACAGTGGTTGAAACAATTTCGCCATATCTGCCCGGGCGGTGAGGTTGAGACAACTGTTTTTTTTTCAGTGTGGCCATCGTCATATTTCGACCTTCCTTCCAGTGTTTAAAATAAATTGGACAAAATAAGATTAATTTGTTGACATATTTGCATATTTTGTATAGATCCCTTGCAATCCCTTGCAATAGATCCCTTTATAACAATAATAATTTGAAAAGCAATGGAGAAACATGTATCCCATAATCAGTAAAACACTGTAAGCCTGTAGCTATGATATTATTGTTCATAATCTTTTTCTTTTGTACAATAAGGTTCGATTACAAAGTCTTGATGCAACAGTGTTTCGTAAAAGAGGAATATATGATGGAAGTTCTGATAATGCAAGCAGATTTGTTTAATCATATACATAAGCAATGCTTTTTTGTATCGTATTGGTGTTAATTTTTAGAAATATGTATTTATCTATCTATATAAATAAAATTTGAGTATCTGTCTGTCTGTATGTTCGGGATAAGCTGCGAAACGGCTGAATCGATTTAGATGAAACTTGACATATATAAAGAAAGGAATGTCAGAAGTATAATAGTAAATAGACTACTTTTGTCCATAGATTTTATAGTTTTGATAATAGAATTTTTGATTCCTAGCAACTCCGGTACTTAATTCATAACAACAAATTTGATTTTCGTAAGAGTTTGCCTAAATGTTGATTACATTTTAATTTTGTTTATTGTGTTCTAAAGTTTTTATTAAAATTGTTTTGTTGTTTAATAGCATATTACATACCTAGAGCTGTAAATAGCATTTTACATGCGAGGGAAAATATTGCGCACGAGACGCGTAGCGGCGAGTGCAGTACCTTCACGAGCATGGAAAATGGTTTGCAGCTCGAGTTTTGTTATATACTTTTTGTACGACTTTGTTATAATGCACACACGTGTACAATTACTTGAAAAAAATGAGCTACTAATTATAAATTAAATGCAAATAGTTTACAAATTGTTGTAGGCTTTGCAATATTCTGTGTCAAAATGAATTGAAATATTTAAATTACATTTGATTTACGATTTAAAAATGTATAAAAGGATTTATGACTCCAACTCGTCCGGATTTTCTCTTTAAACATTAAGACAGGCCTCTTATTCTTATTAAAAGTTGTGAAAATTTCAATAATACCATAAATTCTAGTTTGCAAAAAGCATATTTTCCTAAAACTGATAGGCAATATATGTATTTATATTACGTAACACTTTTGATTCTCATTACGTTACACTTATTGTAATAATATTGTAAGCCTTCAAGGACAATACCAGTATAAGAAAGGAAGCAGCAAGAAACAATCCGTCAAGCAGTTATTATAAGTATCAGGGTGAGTCAGGTTTATTAATTTTAAAGTGTTAGACTAAGTTACAAAATTAGTTATGTGATAAATTTTAAATAACGGGTAAAGTTAATTTTTTTGGTACAATGGATAAAATAGAATTACTCAAAAAAGTGCATAAAATTCCAATATTTTCGGGAAATCAAACTTCTGATGTAAAAACCAATCTATATAATTTTTTAAATGAAAGTTTCACTCTGTATGAAAGTATTAGCGAAATACTGAAACCATCTTTTATGAGGTTTATTGTGAACCGATTTCGCGGTGATGTTTTTCTAATATTAAATGACATGCAACCTTTTGAAACATTTACAGAGCTCCGAATTTCTGTGTAATCGGTATAAATGTTCTTCTTTCATAATTTAGATAATAGAAACACAAAATCAAGTTATTGAAAGTTTAGTTAATCAAACACCGCAAGATTTAGAAGATGTAAGAAATGACCAATCAGTCCAACAAGAAAATATTAGGCTTTGTAGGGAAATCAGTCAGAATAAACTTGAACTAGAAAAACTAACTCAAGAAAATTGTCGATTTAGATGTGAAATTGAAAATTTTGAAACTGCACAAACAACCAAAAATAGTGAATTAGAACAACTACGGCAAATGAACACGGACTTGATAAGCGATTGAAATGTAGCAACAACCGATCGAGTTGACCAAGATATAGTTTTTAATAAGTTCAAAATCGAATTTATAAATACGCAGCAAAAAATCAATGAATTAAACATAAATCTTAGCCAATCAAGCTTAACAGTGGTTGAGAAGTTTAGAGAAAACGAAAGTTTAGCATTAGAAAATTTTAGTTTACATACAACAGAAAATCAAGTGGTTACATAAAGAATTACTTAGGAAAGATGAAACAATCAGGCAAATTCGAACTACAGCACATGAAAAAGACGACACTAAATTTAGGTTAAAAGTTTTAGAAAGAGAATTAGAAAATAAAAAAGTCCAAGCGACACGTATATCCGCTAGAAATAGGTAGATTTCGAGATCAGACAATTTTGTGTGCCAGTAGAATCTGATATATATCAGATTAGTTTACACAACACAAACTAATTTAAAACAGATATCGAACAAATTTTAAAAAGAAAATTAGCTACATATAAGCAAAACTATATCTATCCAATTTTGCAACAAACAAATATCTAATCTACCACAGAACATGTGTGTGACAATTTATGACACAAACCTACGCTATATCATATTTCGCCCAATTACTGCAAAATATCAATATAGTGTATTTCTAAGAAAAAAAATAATTTCTTCTATTCAAACCTTTTTATTTTTTTTTCATTGACTGTTATAAGGTTTTTGGAGATTGTAGTTATGGATTGTTGCAAACTTTTTTGTTGAAGCCAACAAGTCAAAAACCTCTAATTGCAGAGGTTTATATTTATAAGAAACGGATTAAAATGTTTCTACAGATTCTAAATTTAGGAAGTTTTTAAAAATATTAGTAACCAAACGGCCGTTATAACGGATTAAAAAAACGAATTTTTTTCTAGTATAAAGCCTCTAGTTATTTAACCATGTATCAGATTTTTCTGATTTACGAACTTGTCCAAGATATTAATAAAACACACATGTTTACGGAAGGATTTTTGATCTGGCTCCACAAATGCGACTGTGAGAGTGCCGGTTGATTCAAACGCATTTTGTGTTTTACAAGCTTTTTTGTTTGAGCCGCTCACTCAGAAACCTCCAACTGCAGAAAACTTTTTTTTGAAAGAAACTAATTAACAAGGTTTCAAAGATTCTAAATTTATGAAGTTTTTAAAAATATTAGTAACCAAACGGCCGTTATAACGGATCTAAAAAACAGAGTTTTCTTCTAGTATAAAGCCTCTAGTTTCTTAACCATGTGTCGGATTTGGCTCCAAGATATTAATAAAACGCACATTTTTAGAAAAGGTTTTTGATCTGGCTTTACAAATAAGAGTAAGATCACTGGTGATCTAAGAGAATGCAAATATTGGAGAGGTATATCTCTGCTCAACACAATAATGAAAATACTAGCGATGATCATTCTCGAAAGAATACCTAAGAGAATGCAAATATTGGAGAGGTATATCTCTGCTCAACACAATAATGAAAATACTAGCGATGATCATTCTCGAAAGAATATCTCCATCAATTAACATGAAACTAAGAAATGAACAAGCTGGCTTTAGACCAGGCAGAAGCTGTACCGATCATATCAACACAATCCGTATCATCATAGAGCAATCAAACGAATGGAGTTCACCATTGTATAACCTCTTCGTGGACTTCGAACGCGCCTTCGACTCAATCAACAGAAGCGCGATATGGAAGACACTTTGTGAAATGGGCGTCCCGAAGAAAATAGTTGATCTAATCAAAGAAATGTATCGGGATGCTGGAAACAGAATACAATACAAAGGACAGATTCTTTGGGATTGTTATGGTTAAACCTTCTTTCCATTTGGTTGGTATTTTACCTTCGTTCCATACATCAGCTAATAGTGGTGTTAGAGCTTCTGCTGTTGTGTTTACATCTGCTTTGAGTAATTCTGCTGATATATTATCTGTACCAGCAGATTTGTTATTCTTGAGTTTCTGTATGGCATCTCTAACTTCCCGTTCCGTTGGTGGATGGGTGCTGATAGTTTCGTTATAGTTGTCATCCGGAGACTGCAAGTTATTTTCATATTGGTGGCAGTTGTCTTCGAAGTATTCTTTCCATCTATTT
Organism: Diogma glabrata; assembly: GCA_963693315.1. Taxonomy (NCBI): domain Eukaryota; kingdom Metazoa; phylum Arthropoda; class Insecta; order Diptera; family Cylindrotomidae; genus Diogma; species Diogma glabrata. The sequence continues at coordinate 14,473 of CAVNZG010001702.1, forward strand.
AGCTGTTGTTCATGTGTTGTGAGGGTTTGACCAGATTCATCCTTTATTGGTGGAGTGTTTGTATATTTGTTGGTGACCTTTCTCACGCATTTGTGTAGTGTGCGCATATTTCCATTAGCTGCTGCTGTTTCTGCAGTCTTGAGAATGCTTTCTGTATATCTTCTGCGATCATTCCTTGCCATCTTTTTAACTTGTTTTGCTGTACTTTCATATTTGTTGCGGATCTCGGTTGTGTTCTGGTGACACAACTGCAACTTGCGCTGTCGACGCTCTTCAATTTTCTTCCATGTATCATCGCTAATCCATGGTTTCCTTGATTTGTCTTGGTATCCAAGCACATCTGTAGCAGTTTTGACGTAAGCTTCTTTAGCTTGTTCCCATTTTTCATCAATGCTGGTGGTTTCGTTGTTTGGTAGATTGAGCTGGAGCGACTCTTTGAAGATGGTATTTGTATTTTTGTCGCTCAATCTGTTGATGTTGAATTTCCTCTGACATGGCTTGTTGTGTTTTACAGCGGCTGGTTTAATTTTGAAAGTTGCAATTACAAGTTGGTGGTCGCTGTGTATGTCTGCTCCTCGCTTTGCTCTGACGTCTTGTAGTGAGGATAGAAACTTCTTATTCACCAGTACGTGATCAATTTGATTCTTGGTTCTTCCATTTGGTGATGTCCAAGTGTATTTGTGGATGTTCTTGTGTGGGAACTTGCTGCCTCCTATGAATAGTTGATTTGTGACACAACAATCGATTAGCCTGTCTCCATTATTGTTACGTGTTGATTCTAGTGCATGTTTACCCATGACTGATTCCATTCCGGTGTTGTCGGTTCCAATTTTGGCATTGAAATCACCTTGTAATTTTGATGTCATTTCGGTGTGCACTAGCCAGCGTTGCTTGGAACTGTTCGTAGAATTCATCTTTTGTCGCATCATCAGCTTCTTCGGTAGGTGCATAGCACTGTATGATCGTTGTATTTCTAATTTTCGATTGGAATCTTGCTGTTATTATTCTGCTACTGATTGGTTTCCATTCGAGAAGTGCTTTCTTTGCGTTAGGTGTTGTTAATATTGCTACGCATTGTTCGTGTGTGTTGGATTTACCAGAGAACATCATGTAATTTCCTTCGCTTGTTGTTAGCTCTCCGCTGTTTTTCCATCTTACTTCACTGAATCCTAGTATCTCGATGTTATTATTCTTTCATTACTTTCTCAACTTGTGCTAACCGCGATGTTTCTATCAGAGTTCAGACATTCCAGTTTCCTACTCGTGTCCGGGTACGATAGCTAAGGGTCGATATTTGATTTTTCCGGTTTTGTTTTGTTTCGATTTTCTTTCTAGTATTCGTTTCTTTAATCATTTTGAATTTCGGATTCACCTTTCGAATTAACGGGTGATTGGGCCATCGAATCCTAGCCAGTTTCCAGGGCTGCTGGATAAGGTATACTGGCATACCGTGGGCGAGATATTCCTTCTTTAATGTGCTACAATCATATTTCCATATTTTTTTCTGATGAAGTTCCCAAGCGGTCACCCGTTTAAGTTGGAACCCTTCCCAGTGTTGCTTAACTTCCTTGTAAGTGATGTTGTTGACTTATCCACTTCTCCATCTCGCCCACATATATATATATATATATATATATATATATATATATATATATATATATATATATATATATATATATATATATATATATATATATATATATATATATATATATATATATATATATATATATATATATATATATATATATATATATATATATATATATATATATATATATATATATATATATATATATATTTATATATATTAAGCATGACCAGATATGTATGAACAATTTTCAAACCATCTTTTTCTTCGCTCCCACCGGCTAATTATGTTCCATTTGACTCGAATATGAACTATATCAAGTTTTATTGAAATCCGAAAATAATTACCCACCGCGCAGTGGGGTCGAAGATAAGAAAATTAGCAGAATAATAGGATTTTTTATTTTTATCAGATATAATTATCTTAAAACATAATATATCTCATAATTTTGATTTGTTTTATTAAAAGCTAATTAATGAACGATTCTAACGAGCCTAAGTATGTAGAAATCGATATTGGAAAAGCGATTTATCTTAATTTTTCTTCTTACATTTACGAAAATTCACTAATTTATAATAATCTTTTTTCAAAGAAAAAAATTAATTTTTATGGTTAAATTTATAATAATTTTTCATTCAAAAGCAACATTTTTCCAAAAGAAATCAATAAATTAAATTAGATTTATTGTATGATGGGTATTTGCATCTGTAGTTTTCGACCACCTGAATGGTGTATTGTGTACCTTCCTCTTCTTTAGTTAGAATGCTGTTGTATTCCGTGTCATCAACTTAACATCGAGTTCGGTGGTATCATTAACAACATGCAAACTTTGGCAAAACAACGTGGCCTTGACGAAATCCTCATTCCGATGGGTCATGTAGCAAAAAATCAATACAAATTCTAAATCGATTAAAATAACTCTGAGTTTTTTCTGTGACAAAATCACTAATGTTCTTATTAGCAAAAAGTTGCATATGTTTGACTGCGTCAAAATCTTTTTTGGGAGTTTGGGGTGCGATGGGGGATGTCTCGTGCTGGGACCTCAAGGTTTTGAACCATTTTTCGTTTTTCATCAAACGAAATCTCTGGGTCGAAAAGAGCCAAGCCAATATTTGCTTCCGTTAAATAGTGAAGATGATGTCAAATTTTGCTCAACATTTATTCTGAAACTCTTGGTCGATTTTGATGAAATCCAAATCCTGATTTGCGGTTGCTGTTCCATCTATGCATTTGAACCAAATTTTTACATACAACATAATCAGAAAACGCAAACGTCTCGAAAAAATGCAAACGGCGTGACTTGTCGGACCTGGGCGTTTGAATTTGTAATTCTCAATGGTTTCGCCAAGAAAAATCAATGTAACTTCCAAAAATTCTTTATATTCGCTGCGTGGGTGTGATTTTTCCAACTCTTCATGACAAAAAATTACTAGAGCT
>CAVNZG010001703.1:0-65642 GCA_963693315.1 Diogma glabrata
ACAATTCAGCTATGCTCCCGAAATTTTAATACAAACGTTGCCCAGTTTCATGTACAAACAAACAAAAATGTTTTTCTCACTGCAGTAGACATTTCAAATTATGACTACCAAAATAAGCAATAGCAACAACAACAAATTTTCAACTTTTGTTCCTTCTTGGATAGACAGTTTTGTTTCTGTCTATTTTGGTTTCCAAATTTGTTGAGAAACATCAGTAGACGTTTCAAATTATGACTACAAAATAAGCAATAGCAACAACAACAAATTTTCAACTTTTGTTCCTTCTTGGATAGACAGTTTTCTTTCTGTCTATATTTGTTTCCAAATTTGTTGAGAAACATCAGTAGACGTTTCAAATTATGACTACCAAAATAAGCAATAGCAACAACAACAAATTTTCAACTTTTGTTCCTTCTTGGATAGACACTTTTGTTTATGTCTATTTCTGTTTATATATTTTGTTTCCAAATTTTTTGAGAAACATATTACGGGAAATATTTTGGACAAAACTTGTAATTATTAGTTAGATGTTTCTTGAGCAATTTTTTGTGTGATTGTGAATTCGATTCTACGACTACTGAATAACAGGAACAGTTGGAAAATAAATTTGAATGTTTGATTTTGGATTATTTTTTGGAATATTTTTAGAATTTTGAAAAAAGTTTCAATCTTTGATTATGTTATAATTTTTGCAATATTTTTGGCATTTTGGGAAAAGATTGAATTTTTGATTTTGTTATAGTTCTTGCATTAATTTTGGAATTTTGAAAATATGTAGTTTCAATTTTTGATTTTTTAATAATTTTTAGAAAATTTTTGGAATGTTGCAAAAGTTTAAATTTTGGATTTTATTATAATTTTTAGAATATTTTTAGAATTTTGAAAAAGTTTATTTATACTTTTACAAAGAATTTTATGTTTAATATTCATCGCTCCCTAAAACTTAAAACAATGTTTTTGTTAATCTACAATATCCTTTATCTTTTGTACAAAATATTTTTATTTCAAAATTTTTAAAATTTTTAATTTTGATTTAGATTGAACAATCTTTTTTTAAATATTTTGCTTGCCGCGAATAAAAAATATAGTATATGATGCATGGACGTAAGTCATTTTAAATGTGGGTGCAAATCTCGGTTGGCGCTTCGACTCACAAACTCCACATACGTCCAAAAACCTTAGCTTTCTGTCCTCTCATCTTAATGTACTATAATTAGTTTCTACTGGCAAATTAATAAAACTTTTGAATATGTCTACCCTAGTTTCAGAAGCACGCTTCGCCACTGGTAATAATAGTCATTTTAGCATAAAAAAGGGGTCACCCTCGGAATGAAAGATAACAAGCTGAATTTTCGTATATAACTTCATTTTGAAGTTCTAAAAGTTGTCGAAGTTGTTTCAAAAGTCTCATAAAGTCGCGTGTCTGTGTCGCGGTCGTGAGTTATTCAAGGTAGTAGCGAAGCGTCGGTAGAGACACACTAGACAGTGTCTACCCAAATATAATATAAATATGAAACTTTGTTTTTATATTGTTCGCATATTGTCGGCTTAACTTAATACTATTTTGTCAAACGTTCAAAGAAAATCATTAAGTTTTAATACAATAATTAGCACAAAAACAATTCAGCTATATGTTCATGAAACTTTAATACAAGCGTTTCCGAGTTTCATACAAACAAACAAAAATCTTTTTCTCACAGAAGACGTTTCCAATTATGACTACTGTAATAAGCAATAGCAACAACAACAAATTTTCAATGTTTGTTCCTTCTTGGATAGACAGTTTTGTTTATGTCTATTTCTGTTTATATATTTTGTTTCTTCATATTATTTCGGTTTTTTTAAGGAAAAACAATTGAATAATATCAAAACAAAGGAGATTGTTGTTGATTTTTGAATTGGCATAAATATTGAAATACTGTTGATGGAATCAAATAGGAGTAATGTACAATTTATGATACACAAAATCGATTAATTTAATATTTGAAAAGTCCAAATGATTTTTTTTATTCTTTGCTCACCAACTAAATTTAGGCTGAGTGTAAAACGTTTTACGTGCAACTTATCAGCCATAGGTTCTTTTATCGATCTCCTAAACGAATGGAAGTTCTCAGCGAGTGACGTTTTATACACCCTCGCTTAAGTGAGACTATATGTAATTACTACATCGAAAAAATACAAACAGTATAATACTAGGTGCAATTATAAATTAATAAATGTTTTAAAATTTTTAGTTAAATATGATAATTGTTTTAATTATTTAAATAAGTTGGGAAAAAATTAATAATTGAATTACTCTGGACCGGTGATAAATACTCAATTTTTTTAGAAAATCTCTCAAGCAAGTGACGTTCCTAGTTGCACTCGGAATGCGGTTGCGGGCTTTTACCAATTTAGTTGCATTTGAAATTTTTGGGAAAAAGGTTCGAATTTTCTCCACCCTTGGGAAATGACTACTGAAATTTTTTTGCTTTATTACTTCGGTCTGAAAGAACTTAATATTACAATCTCGACCCTAAGGTGGAAATCTTGCACTCAATTTTTTTGGAATTTCTCGGCGTTTTAGGTCATAACGATTTTTAAAAAAGAAAAAGGGGAAATGTCGGTCTGTCTGCCGGCCGGCTGTCACAGCCGAAAAAATCTAGAAAACCGCTGGAGCGATTTAAAAAAAATCGGAAGACAGTAGACGAAAATTTGCATATTTTTATAAGGAAACAATAATTTTAAGCGATAATCAGTTGAAACGTTGAATGTCGAGAAATATTGATGGCCGGCATCTGTATGTTAGACCAACTTGATTATTGTATTATAAGTGTGTTAAAAAATACCGGAAAGGAAGTGTGTAATAAGTGTGTCAAAAGAATGATTTTCATATATTTTGTTTCCCAATTGTTTTGAGAAACATATTATGGGAAACATTTTTGACTAGAAAGATCTAAAACATAAAAGTATTTATTCGGATGACATGAAATGTAACTGAACATTAAATTTGACATGAAGTGTGTCTAAAAAATTGTTAAGTGTGTCAAAAAAATGATTTTCGTTTATTTTCTTAACCAACGTTTTTGTAAAATAAAATTAATTTTTTGTATGACATGAAATGTAATAAAAGTTGAAAACGGACATGGAATGATTCTTTCCAGTTTCAACTCCTCCTAACTTATAGGAACTGTTGGCAAATACCAAGTTGTTACAGATTAAATGTCGTTTTTTTAACAAAAATTGTAATTGTTAGGGAGATTCCACGTCTTCTGTATAACAGGAATAGTTGGAAAATAAATATAAATTTTTGATTATGTTATAATTTTTTCAATATTTCTGGAATTTTGAAATAATCTTTGATTTTGGATCAACTTTTGGAATAGTTTTAGAATTTTGAAATAAGATTCAATCTTTGATTTTGTTATAATTTTTGCAATATTTTTGGAATTTTGAAAGAAGTTTGAATTTTTGATTTTGTTATTATTTTTGCAATATTTTTTGATTTAGTTTTTTTTCTACAAAAAATAACTATTGCGCTGTTTTTTTAAGCAAAAAGTTATTGATAATTTTGCAGCTATAAAAATAATAGAGAGGAATTGATCTACAAAAAATATAAAATATCAGTTTATTTTTCTAGTTTTTATCAATATAATAGTTGTTAGCTTTTGTTTGATTTAAAAAAAATATTTAAAAATATATATAAAAATATATATTTAATATTTATAATAAAAAATTAGATATATATAATAAAAAGCAACTTTTGAATTCAAAATTTTATAATCCAATCAAAGTAATTGTTATTTTTTGTTGTCATATAGTTATACGATTTGTTTGAAAAAAATAACAAATAAATAACAAACAGTAACTCTTGTTTAAAATATGTTCCTTTCAAAATGTATAAAATTTTTAACTTTGATTTAGATTAAACAATCATTAGATTAAACAATCATTTCAATCAAAAACAGTACATGTTGCACGGACGTAAACCATTTGGGAATTAATGTGGGTGCAAATTTCGGCTTGCGCCTCGATTCGCAAACTTCACATACGTCCAAAAAGGTTAGCTTTGCGTCCTTTCATCATATTGTACTATAATCGGTTTCAACTGGCATATTAATAAAACTTTTTAATATGTCTACGCTAGCTTCAGAAGCACGCTTCGCCACTGCATCATTTATGTGTATATATGTATTTATATATATATAATTATCTATCCGGGAAAAAAGTACATACTTTTTTCCCGGGGAAAAAAGTATTTTATGAAAAGTAACATTTTTGCACCTGTCAACAGAAGTAAAATGTTAAACTTTTTTCCCGTCACAGAAAAATAATTATTTTTAATTTAAAATGCAAATTTATTTTAATTTCAATTTTTTTTTACTAACTTTACTACATGTTTCGAGATACAATATCTCATATCTCAATTGTACAAACAACCTGTAGATGAGATATTGTATCTCGAAACATGTAGTAAAGTTTATTAAAAAAAAATTGAAATTAAAATAAATTTGCATTTAAATTAAAAATAATTATTTTAAAAAAGTAAAAAGTTTTGTTTTATTTTTTTTTTGTTTTGAGTGAGTTTAAGGATTTAAAATTTTTTAAAAAATACAAAAAATAAGATTTTGCTAATCAACAAATTTCCAAATGCATGCATCATTTAACAGCTTTTTTTCATATAAAGCATTAGATCGTTAACGGAAATAAAATTTTACCTTTACATTTCCTCTTAAATGAATTTCAATATGCCTTCTCAAATTACTTTTACATGTAAATTCTTTTTGACAGTGTGCACATTGAAACAAGTTTTCGCGTGTATGGGTCTTCATATGATGTTTTAATGTACAACGACGTTTAAACTTCTTATTACAAAATTGGCATGGAAACTGCAAGTAAAATTAAAAAAATTACAGAAAACGTTTAATGCATTTAAAAATTTATTTTATTTAAAAGACGTTGTAGCAGATTTAACCTCCTTACCTCCATTCGTTTCGGGTCATGAGTTAGTTTGTGTACTCTCAAACTTCCTAAACCCGCAAACTTTTTGCAACATTGTGAACATTCATATGGGTTCTCATCCATATGACTTTTCATATGACGGGTTAACGACCGTCTGCCCTTATATTTTTTATTACAAATTTTACATTCGTAAAGTTTGTCTGATCTCTATGAAAAAATAAAAATTATTATTAGTAGTAGGTTAAGAATTGCTCTTAAATCTAATTTAAGTAATTCAAAGAAACATTTATAAGAGTTTGCTAGCCAACAACTCATTTATACGAGTAATAATATAAAATTTGAGCGGGCGTAACAAAACGTATCCTAGGTGTATTTCTAATGCAATACTAAATATTTTAGAAATGGAAATCTTTTATTGCTCTCGGAACATTACTGTGTGCGCACGGAATGGGCATAATATTGTGTTTTATGTTTATTAAACAATTTTTCAATTTTAATTTAAATAACGTTTAATTATAAATTCAATTTTGTAGCATTACAAATTATAAGAACAAATAAATTTTACAATAGTAGATTGTATTACTAGTGCGAATTCGTTTCCCAAACAAGAGTTGGTTTTAACTCGCGTTTGGAAAATGCATTCGCACTAGTAATACACACTATTTTTTGTAACAAATGCATAAAATTTATAAATATTTATTTAATTGTTAATTTAATCATTTATTCAACAAAATTATAAACAAATTTAAGATATTTAAATAATTAAAGTGCGCCATCTTCGTTGTAATATTTTTAAGTTATAAGAATCCAACTACCGGTAAAAAAATAAACATAAGATGGCAATCCAACTACCGGTTTATAAAAAAACATAGTTTCCAACTAGAATGCAACTAACTAACAACTAAGAGCTGTCATTGTAAACTTTGAAAACCCAAATAAATTGTTTTTTTTTTGCAATTCAAATGATGCAATGTGTTTAAGTTGTTTTTACTATATGGTAAGTTATTTAAATTTTTTTTTTGATATTTTAGTGCAATAAAACTATTATATTTGGATAGATTTAACTACAAATCTCACATGCAGGTGGCATGGGTGCCAGGCATACAAAATATTTTGTTTTCTTTTATTCTATTCTAGTACAAAATTGAATACTTTTTATGCATGGGTTACAAAAAATTATTTTTTTGTGACTCGAGGTGTTGATCGTTTTTTCAGAGTGCTAAATTTTTTTTTAGTTTTTGTTAATTAGTTTTGTTCGGGTCAGCAGAAATTAGTATATTTTTTGTAAATGTTTTATAAACTTAAATTGCAATTTAATATTAGTATTTGTCATTTGTGCAGTTTTATATAAATTTAATAAATCTGCTTAAATTGCAATTTGTATTTATGAAATAGATTGTGCTTCTTAACATTCTCCCGCTTGTTGAAATCACCTAATTTCAAAGAAGGAGAAGTAATATGGAGGACAGCAATATTGTTACGGTTTTAACAAAATCATAACGAAATATAACATAAAATTCTATTTGATTCAACATAAGTTATACTGGATCCAATCCGTCTCAAAATGATGGGTTAGCTTTATCTACAATCTTTTGATGCGTGAATAAATTCACGTGGAGAATATATATATTTTTGTCAATCGTACGTTATTCTGTTTGAGAACCGTCCCAACTCTCGTATGTGATTGTCTCGATGAACAATTTAAATCACATAGATTGTTGTTAGATCTCTTCTTGATAAACAATTTCGATGTCGTCTGAGAATGATTAAAAATGCAAACACCAGTTTGAGTTCTAAAATCAATCTGTTTATTCACTTCAAAAATACTTCCATTTATACAAACTCTATGTATACAAATTTAATGTTTATAAACTACAAATGCATAACATATGCATAATTTTGTCATTACCAAAAATTACCAATAGATTCAATATTACATCATAGTTATTATTTTATTATTCAGTTAGTTATTATTTACAATATAATTTATGATTTTTCAAATGAAATTCCAAACAATAATAATGAAATATTTTTAGCTTTCACAGCAATAATGTATCGTAAAATTTAAAGAAAAATATTTTCATTGAAAAATAATTCTTTTACAACTGTTAACATCTGTTTTGTGTAAAATAGTATATTTTCCTACAAGAGATGGAAATATTGTTTTTTTCGTGGGAAACATTTGTTCACGAGACGCGCTAGCGTCGAGTGAGACATGTTTACGAACGAAAAACGTTTTTATCTCGCATAGGAAATGCAATTTTTTCTATGATACTAATATATAATCGATATTTACTATAAATTATAAAGTTATAAATCGACAACAAAACATTCAAAATTCATATTCTATTTTTTCATGGTTACGTTGTTTAAAATACTTTGTAAAATTATATGAAAAACCATAGCAACTATAATATGTTATTTTTTTACACTAGTGAGTTTACTTTTTGCATAGAAAAATGTTTTTGTTTATGTTTTAACTCGCGTAAGTTGATTTGGTATCATGTTTCTTTGTGGTACCCTTCCTCTTACAGGTACCTAAAAATGATATTTTATATGGGCACACAACACAATGAAAACACAAAAACTTTTAAATGAAACTTTGGAATTATTTTATTATTATCAACTAAAGATCTAATTTATTACTATTCTATTTATTTATTGTTTGGCTTTTCACTTTAACTTTATGCCAATACCGAGCACTCTTCAAAAAGCTAACTATTCACTTGATTTCTTTACCTCTTTCGTTTTTACTGACCAAAATTACTCTTTTCTAAAAAACTTTTTTGCAACTTAAAAATATTAATTCAATTCTTTTTGGAGGGGATCTGTTGTAATCCGTTACTCTTTTTAAAATTCGTTAATCATTAAAAATAACCAATCACAAAAAAAAAATATAATTTACGATTTACTTATAACAACCAATCAGAAAAACAATTACCGAATCAATTTTAAATTGACCAATATTTTGTTTGTTTCATTTATCAATCCAAAACTATTACAAATCGAAAAGTAAGTTCATTAGCATTAATTTAATATTTTATTTTAAATATTAAAAATTTACTTCGCTGGACTTTTCGATTTATTTCATTTCTGAATTGAGCAATGAACATTTTTTCCAAACAAAATAAGAGGTCAATGTTTTCTAGTATTTAAAATTTTACCTATGGTTGGATTACAACATCCCTCGCCTTTTAAAAAAACAATTATTTTTTTCCTAGATCAGTATGTAAAGTAAATGAGCAACAAGATCAACAACCTAGATCAGCACTAGAAAATATGCACGAAGACGCTTTTCCCTGAAATTGTAAGATGCCAATGTCAAATAATGTCTCGTTACAATTCAAATTGTTTCTTTCCCAAGTTAAAACCATTAACTTGGTGAAATTTAAAAAACGGAATAACAAAAAATATAAACTAACCATGACAAAAACATAACTCTACAATAATTTTTATTATTTTCCGCATTAAATATTTTGGAAGTTAACTATTTTTGTTATTTGTTTTGTTTATGTTTATTTATAGGCCAGTAATAATAGTATTGGCACAACCAAAAAATTCGTTACAGCAATTTGACAGCGGGATATTGTAGAACACGATATTGTAAAAGAGGGAAACATAAATCGAACCGATAGCTGCTATCCGGGGGGAATGGGTTTTTAGGGGTTGAAAACCGTTTTTCGTGATTTCTGGCTAAACCGTACATCATATCAAAAAGAATTTTAGAGAATAAAAAGATCTACAACTTTTGTAAGGACAATTTTTACTCTATCCTCAAAATTTTTCGAAAAAATGCGAAAAACCGATTTTTTTCTTTGACAGAAAAAGCTCAAACGTTGGCAAAATATACCTTGTAAATATACATTTATTTCAAAATGGCAGCAATTTTTTCGGAGGGAAATATTTAGACGTTGTTGCTAAATTTAATTTAAAAAAAACAACAAATTTTTAACTGCGATTCCTCTTAAAACTACGCCTCCTACAGAGTTATGTTTTGGCTCACTTACTTGTGTTACGTCTACTTTTGATAAGTAGTAAAAAAAAGGTATACTGCTAAGGAAAAAATGGCGGGAAAATTGAAAAAAACGAAAATCTCCTTTTTGTTCCTATGTGGCAAATACACGTCACAAGATCTGCGAACTGACGTAATTAATTTCTGATGTAATTACGATGCTGTTTACTTAAACCCAAAAGTTCGTTTCTGTCATCGTATTAATGAATTTATCTTTCAATTGCTTTAATCATGAAAAGAATTGTTTTCGGGTTATTATTAATCATAACTATTTAATAACCTAACACGTAATGCTTAGATACACCAGCCACCGTTCAGACAAAAAGTTAGTCAAATTTGTTGTTGGTCTATTAATTTATTTGCTTTAATTACGACGAAAAACTAGTTTTTATGCTGCTAACAATCACTGTCACCACATAGCCTAGCACGGAACAAAAAATGGAAACACCAGCATATCATTTATACAAAAAATATCAATTTTATTGTTAAAAAATAACATTAACTTTAATAATATTAAATAATTCGTTTATTTATTTTTGTTTTCATTTAACTTTGTATTACTTTTATTTAGTTTTCCTTTGGAAACACAAAAGAACCATTAATCTAATTTAATTTGGTTAACCGTTAACTTTTATTGACAAATTCGGAATGATTTTTATAATAAATTTTTTTTTATGTCATCACATTTTTTGGTGATGGTCAAAATACATAGGGTGGTCACATTTTGTTTTTTGTTGCTTTTATTTTCGTTCAGTTGTTCGCATGAGAAAGAGGGTTTACACAGGTGAGACATTCTGTTGTTGTTGCTGCTTACCGTTTGAGCAAATTTCGTTGTTAGATTAAATTTTTGTGCCCGTTTCAATTTTTTTAATAAATTCCGGCAGCTTTTCATTTTCAGTAAATGGTATTAGTCCAGTAAATAAAGGTCGAAAAAGATCAAAAGCTCGCAAAAATCCTGTCACGGACGGGACCTGGCGGAAATTGTTGGTCTCATCGAGTACTTTGACGTGAGAAAAATTACCTTGGGGTTCCGACTCTGTGAGCCTGGAAAATGGCCCTCAAAGTGTCAGAAGTAGTTTCCGGGCCATATCTCCGGAAATATGGCAGTTAGGGCATTCCTGTTTAGCCAGAAATGAAGGTGAGCTAATTATCTACAGAAAGGGTCCTATTCATTTTTTTCGCAACATTGATACTTTTTGCAAAAACGGGTAGTGAAAAATTGTCGAATTTGAGACCATGAAAAAACGCCAGATTCTCATCAAATTTAAGAACTGAGGGCTTGGAAATACCCACAGCTCCATGTTTTGGCCTGAAAATTTGACCTGCAAATGACAATGGCTTCCTCGTTGTATTTGCGAAATTATCGCGGCCATATAGGAGCATAGGGAGGATCAGTCGCCGTGCAAATATTGAGAAGGAAAATAACAAATAAAGGTCACATAACATAATAAATAAAGGTCACATAACGAATGTAAACACATGTGAATCCTTGACTCGGAGATTAAAGTTGCTTCTAACGAGTAGACGCCGGCGTCAGAAAAGATTCTTCAAGTTCATCTTCCTTTTCAAGCACTTTCATAACTTAACACACTTCAGCTTGCACTCCGTTCATTCGGGCCCTTGAAGATAAACATTGGAATCAAAACGAGTTGGAATATTTTGCTGGACGCCTGCGTCCACCAAGATTCGTTCAGCTCATCTTCATGTTCAAACACTTTTATAATTTTTCAAACTTCAACTTGCACTCATTTATGATAAAGTTGTTCCAGCATTGTAATGCTCAACAAATTTACCTCTGGGACAATCAAAGAGACTAACTGTTCCTTACCCTTGCTCCAAAAATTGAAACAGCAACACTGACTTTTAAACAGCACCAAATAATTTCCAAATAGCACCAAAAGTCCACTTTTTGTCCAGATTTTTTTTTTATAAATATTGATTTCCAACAAAACAGAAAATTTTCAGCAATCAAATGGTCTACAAAATGTTTTTTTATTCGCCTACATATTAAAATGTTACTTTATTACTGTGATTTGCGGCCTTAAAGTATCACTTTTCAACTATTTATTTTGTTGTCATAGCTACGTCCAAAAAAGCAAAAAGCATTTTTATTTGTTTATATTCTATGAAAAATAAATTTTTTTATCAGAGCAACCCTTAAATTCAATTCAATTCATTCTCCAATTAAAATAGTTGTTATCATTTGTTGTCATAGCTACACAATAATTTGGAAAAAATAATAAATATTTTGTCAAAGGTTACTTGTTCCACATATTTTTATTTTAAAATTTATGAAATTTATAATTTTAATTTAGAATAAACAAGATTTTTTTAAATATTTTGCTTGCGGCGAATAAAAAATAGTATATGATGCACGGACGTAAGCTATTTTGGACTTAATGTGAGTGCAAATCTCGGCTAGCGCCTCGATTTGCAAACTCCACATCCGTCCAAAATCTTTAGCTTTACGTCCTAGCATCATAATGTACTATTGTTGACGATAAACAATAACAATATAAGTCCACGAAGGACGCGTGAAGCCAGTGTGTGTGTGCCATGTGTGCGCGCCTGCGCGGACCGATATTATACACGTAATATACGCGCCGCCACGTGAAGCAGAAAAAAGAGGAAATTATCATAAATAATTTCAGAGAAACTTTTTCTATTTTTTTTGTGGATTAAAAACAATGACATTATTTATATCAATGGAAAGCTGAGAACCTCAGCTTTACTTTTATATAAGTAACAATACCCAAAAAATTCCTCGGAAAGAAAAAAAAGTGTCTGAAAAATTTGGCCAGTTTTTTCCCCTGTGGGCGTAAAATCAACTTTTAAAGAGCCCTGGAAATTTCTAAACAATTTGGAAAATACGATCGGAAACTAGACATTCTAAGCTACAAATTGGTGTAACTTATGAGGCACTTCAATAGACAATAAATCTTTTATTAATGATTTGCCGCGGACTTTCCGAAACTCCATGAAAGTCCTCAAAATGGAAATTAATAAATTCTCTTTTGTTTAAAAGTGCGAGAAAGCCACTGTGGCAAACTTTCTGAGATGTTTCAAGACCCCTCCAGGTACAATAATCAAGAAAGAAACATATAAAAACACAATTTTAAAAAAAAATATGAATAAATTTAAAACAGCGCAGAAAACCGGATAAAAAGAAACTTTGACCGCCGTTTGTACTCGCTTACAAACGTGATAACAGGAATTTTATCACAGGATGTGACAGGTACGGGTTTTTTCTTTCACATGAATTTTGAATCATCGAAAAATATTGAATTTTGACCAAGTTATCCGCTAATTTGTCCGCCGCTCCTTAGTAAATACGTGTAAAGCGGCGTTCTGGCTCCATGATGAAGAGAAAAATGCAGGACAAGGTTTGAGTCCGTTATCTCGGAAACTATCGGGTTTACGATAAAAATGAATAGGACCATTTCTGTAGATAATTAGCTCACCTTTATTTCTGGCTAAACAGGAATACCCTAACTGCCATATTTCCGGAGATATGGCCCGGAAACTACTTCTGACACTTTGAGGGCCATTATCCAGGCTCACAGGGTCGGAACCTCAAGGTAATTTTGCTCACGTCAAAGTACTCGGTAAGACCAACAATTTCCGCCAGGTCCCGTAAGCGACAGGATTTTTGCGACCTTTTAACCTTTATTTACTGGACTATATTCCATGAAGAACAAGTGTAAAGGAGAACTGATTTCATTTAAAGGCCAATGGAATCGGTATGGCAGGCCGCGCACCTAGTTCGATTTTGAAGCCTAAGCTAGCTTCAGCCTGCGGGAGCGAGAGATTATGCCTGCCGCCCAGTACAAATTACCTGAACTGTACACGTGTATTGCTTATCTACTAGAACGGAGATCAAAAGAAAAAGGGAAAAAAGAAGACTCTGGCGGCCCTACATGGCGAAGAAGTCACGACCGTCAAGAATCCCATAATTTAAGAATCCCATAATTTAATACGGCAAGCCAAAACAATATCATTCACTTTAGGTAGATTCATCCCGTCTAAATAATTCATTCAAAACCAGAATAAAACCTGTAAATAGAGATAAGTAAATATGAACTCACCCCAGGCTAGCAATCGATCCCGTTCCTTCTTCCTTGTCGGATTAGCCGTTCTTCTCTCAGAGGTCAATCATACAAACGAATTTATAACAAAACTGCTGAATCAGGCAGTTGCGGATGAAAATTGAACGAATTGTATGTCAAAATTATGACAAACGGTTGAATAATGCGGTTGTGGATGAATGATGAGTTATTATACCAATATACAACTATTGAATCATGCGATGGAGGATGCATGCTGAACCAATTGTAGCAATATAAACTTGTTGGATTATGTGACTGTAGATAAATGTTTAGCAAATTGTAGCAATATAAAACTGTGGAATTTATGTGATTGCGGATAAATTATGAACAAATTGTATGGATAAAATTATAAAAAGTTATTATTATTTGCTGATCCAGCGATCATGCGATTGTGGATGAATGATGAACAAATTGTATGAAAAAAAAATTATAAATCTGCTAAAATATGTGATGCGGATGTATGATGAGTAATTGTCGCAATATAGAACTGTTGAAATATGTGATGGTGGATGAAGGGTGAACAAATTGTGTGAAAAAATTGGAAAAAACAGCTCAATCATGCGATTGTAGATGAATGATGAACGAACTATATATAAAAAAATTATAAATCTGCTGAATTATGTGAGGCGGATGAATGATGAGTAATTGCCACAATATAGAACTGTTGAATTATGTGATGGTGGATGAATTATGAGTAATTGTAACAATATACGCCTATTAAATCACGCTTTGGTGGATGAATGTTGAACAACTTGTATGAAAAAAAATTATAAAACTGCTGAATCCTGCGATTTGGTTGAACGATAAATAAATGTCGGTACTAAATAACCCGGTTGAGCCAAGCTAATGAGGTTACAGGTTGAACCGTATACGTGTAGCTATGTAACGATGGATTCAAGCGACGGTATTTTAAAAGTTGATTATTAACATACAACAATATGCAACAGTTCACCAATATCACCAGAGGAAGTTGCAGAACGAAGGAAATTCCGTTGTTTATACCGTATATATATTTTCCCAGTTGTTTTTCTGTTTGTTTTAATATCACAACTCCATTTAAAGGAAAAAAAATTGTTTAAATCTCTTTGGTCTTTGCGACAGGATTAATATCTAATTCTATTTATTAAGTCTATTATGCTATTATTAAAGTTCAGTTGTGATCATTTATCTCAAAAATTATAATAATAATCAAATAATTTAAATAACACTATCACATTAATTTAGGAATAAATTATTATTTTACGTAATTTAACATATAACACAAACAAGACAAAATGGGCAACAACCATTTATTGATTAATTGCAACTAAACATATAATAAACACATAAAATTTATTTTTTCTTTTGAATTTTACCACAATAGTTAATTTTAAGCCAGAATTAAATCTGAATAACAAAAATAAGAACAAAAATTCATTTTTTATGCACCATTATTCGATTAATTGGATGATTGTTTGTCTCCCAAACGTCAAACATTCTATTCACCAACTGAGAGCGTGTGTAGTAGGATCCATGTCTTTATAGTTGATGGAAACATAGAACTTGATTTCATCGGTTAAAAATAAACGTTCGGTTTCTATGTTTCCATCAACTATGTGTACCCACTAAAAAAGTTGTGGTTTGTTTAATTTTTGTTTGTTTGGACGCATTTCACCAACACAAGATTTAAACTTTTTGAGTTTTCTTCAAATTGATCGAGCTTTTGAACTATTGATGTCATTTCGTACTTTAATTTTTTATTTTCCTGTTCCAGTAACTGAATTTTAGGCTCATGTCCATCAACTACCTTGTACAACTGCATGATTTCATTAAATTTGTTGTTCATGAAGTCTAGTGATTGCATAAATGAGTTTTGTTTGCTTCGAAGATTTTTATTTCGATTCCAAATGAATTTAGAGTATGTTTGAAAGAAGTTAATTCATCATCATTATCACTATCAATAATTAAAGCTGCAGTTGGAGGAACAGAATTATTTCTGCAAATTTGACAACGCCATTGAAAAGCACCACATTATTTTTTTTTTTGTATTAATTAATTAGACATGTTTAGCACACTAAATATGAAATAATCATTATTCAGTCTTTGAATATCCGAAGATACCATATCAACTATAAAGGAAGGAGATGAGGAAAATGGAAGTTGTTTTAAATGACGATGGACATTTTCTTTAAATGCCTGAGGGGCAAATTCATCGGAAAATACAGAGCAGGGAGTTCCACAATTTGATCACTATATTAAAATAATCGTTCTGGAAGGACATAGTTCTACAACGAGGTATTTGGACAGCCAATGGGTGAGATAACTCTGAAGTCCTTGTTCGCCGATTAAATGGAAGGATATTTTGAATTTCGTTATAACTAAAGTTATATTTATAGTAGATTGATAATTTAGCCACATTTCTTCTGTGCTGGAGTGAATCAAGCTGGTCCGTTAGTTCGGTATTATCAATCAACCGTATTGCTTTTCTCTGTACAGAGTCTAGACATTTTATTGTTGACTGACAAGCACCTCCCCAAACATGACAGCAGCATTCCATACATGGACGATAAAGGACTTGAAGATTAACAAAATTTGCTCCGGATTGAAATACTTTTTACATCGACTCAAAAATCCTAATTTTTTCATTGCAGATTTAGCGAGGTTGAACCATGTGTTCATTTCAGGTTTATCATTTATTTCAGGTTATTTTGGATATCCACTCCAAGAAGTCTAACTGATTCAACCTCACGCAATTCCTCAAGTTTTATCTTAATAGGGAAATTTTTATGTCGCTCTATTCGTGAACGACGGCATAGTTTGGTTATGGTTGGATTACAGAAACAAGACTACGATCACCCCATTCCATTATACGAGCCAGGTCTTTGTTGATAGAATCAATTGGCAGCTCCCTATCAGTGGTAACTGCAGTATGAGATCGAAATTTAGGAGATGCATGTGATGCATGCAATGTGCTGTCATCAGCAAAACTATGGATTGGGTACACTGTGGATATAAGTAAATCATTAATGTATAGAAGAAACAAGGTTGGTGAGAGTGCAGAACCTTGGGGAACCCCAGCATTGGTTATGAAAATATTGGATGTCATACCATCTAAATTAACATGAAATTGGCGACCTGTAAGAAAACTATGAATCCATGAGACAGTAAGATGGTCTATGCCATAAGATTTTAATTTAGCAATGAGATTTTTATGCCACACTTTATCAAATGCTTTAGAAATGTCAAGTGAAATACTGAATGTTTCACCATGGTTGTCCAGTGATTTGTTCCAGAGATGGGATACTTAGGCTAACAAATCACCTGTTGCATGACTTCTACGAAAACCATACTGCTTATCATGAACAATTCGCGACATTTCCAAATAATCTATTAAATTGTAGTTAACATATTTTTCAAATATTTTAGCCAAAACCGACAGAATTTCAATTGGTCTATAATTGTTTAGGTCTATCTTACTGCCTTTCTTTGATATGGGTTGAACGCTGGCCAGCTTCCAAAAATCGGGAAATATTCCGGTTGTATAAGATAATTAGAAAATTTTTGTTAAAATTGGAGCTAGTTGCCTAGCAAAGTTTTTAAGAATGAGGGGTGGAATACCATCGGGGCCAGCAGATCTGTTGATATTGTATTGATAGAAAGAAGCATTTTCCGTACAATAATGTAACGAAAAATAATTGGTTTAATTTTCGTTACAACTGTGGAAATGAGTGTAGGAGAATGGGGAGGTTCAACTATATGTTTGAGTTTTCTGCGAAAATACGACCGAAAAGATCCGCCTTCTCTTTTGAGTCGCTCACGGGAATGTCATTCAGAACTAAGGTTGGAATAGAGGATCGAGTAAAGTTGCTTTGGGCTGATTTAACTGCCTGAAGGCTGAAAGAAACTACGTGAGCCAGATAGGTGCTCGGCGAATTTCTTTGCTTTCTTCTGGATAAACGCATCTTTGTCCAAGTCTATTTCGTATTTACTCATATTTCTGGCTTTCTTATAGGCGCTATGGGTTTCATGTGTTTTATTTGAGTTATACGTCTTAAATGCTTTGCGTTTATTCCTCACTGCCTCATCAACATCCCGCGTGAACCAAGGCTCAGTTTTAGGAGTGATTAATTGATTTGGAATAAACCGCCGCATTCCGTCTTTTATGATTTCAGAGATTCTTATTGCCGATGTGCTAAGATCTTGATCAACACAACAGATAGTTTTCCAAGGTGTTTCTTCATAAAAGTTTCTCAGTCCCTCCCAGCGCGATTATAGTTCCAAGCGCGACGAGGATTTGCTTTAATTTGTGTCGGTGATGTAAATTGCACTATTGCCTATATTAGTAAATGGTCCGATGTTCCGAGGGGTTGTTCAACTTTTGTCTTCGTAGTATCTGGTTCGTTTGTCAAAAACAGATCCAACAAATTATTGTTATGACGTGAATTGTCTGCGATTCTAGTGGGACACTCTTTCATTTGCGTCAAACCGTGATAATCTGCGAGTATCAGTTCGGCTTGCCGTCCTACGTCGTCAGTGCGCGATGAATACTTAAGCCATTCTTTATTATGAATATTAAAGTCTCCAAGAATGGCCAGTCTTGCTTTGGGGTAGTCCGTGGTAATCTTGTCTAGATTAGCCGATATTTGATCGAAAAAAGGACATCCAGGGGGAGAATTTGGGGATCTATATAATCCTATTATAAACATAGTTTCATCAACACCTGAGATCTTCAGTGCTATAGAATTATGGTGCTTAGAGTTCAACTCGTAGGCCTTAATTCTCATACATGAAAGTGAATCTCGAACAAATACACAGACACCATGCTTGTTATAAAAGGAATGTTCCAATTCGTAACTAGGTATCCGGTATTTATCGGGATCCAACTTCGATGCTTTGCCACTAACAATTGTTTCAGTAAGAAACAATATGTCAGGTTTATTTTTTTCGATGTAGTGATGAACCTCGTTTAGATTCGAATTGAGACCTCTTATGTTGGTGAAGTCAATGCTAAGCTGTTGGTTCACTCTGCTGCATTTTTGTTGAGACAAAGACTTACCCTTTGTCATTGCAGGTATAGATACTGATTGGGCCAGGCCTAAATTTCAACACTACACAGTACAAATAAAACTGGGTTTCTCTGTCACAAAAACACGATAGCAGGTTTCATGTAACAATTGCACGATAAGGGAAAAGCAAAAAAAAATGGGGTACAAAAGACACTAACTAAATTGAAGAGTACAGATAAAAGGTTAAATTCGAAATTCCTACTAACTACCAAAACGAAATTTTACATTTCTTGAACCAGGCAATACAAAACAAATTTATGCTTTAAAACAATAAATGTATTACATCAAAGCAATAAAAGGTAAAATTTTACCTGCCTATCGCCTGGTAACAGTAAATATAAAATACCAAATAGTTTTTCAATAAAGAACAATCTCACCAATTATATAATTGTACGGCTTCTATGTTCACTACACTTTTATTTTCACAAACACTAACACAAACACTAATACAGTGTATTTTATCTTATTTTACCTTTCTCTGCTTGGTAAAGAAAAACTTGCAAAAATAAAATAAAACAAAATACAATTTAGTTTTTCTTTTCGATTTTTTTTTACTTTGAAATTTAGTAGACAAAGACAACCTTTTCCTTCTGACTACTGTTGATGAATGATTTGATTTACCTTAGTTAAAGTGAAAATCCTTGCCATAGGTGATGCATTTGGTACCAGGTTTATTGCGCGAAGATTTTTGTTTGCAAATATAACAAACCATTTTAAAACTAATTTAATATATTTCAGTAGTTATTACTGCTTAAAAGATGACAAATTATCACAATTGGTTTATAATTACGGTAAACTTATATTTACACACACTTGTTTGTGATATATAAAAACAACAATTTCAACTTTTTATATTTTTATTTTTGTAGCATATATGGGAATGACTATATTTATAACGGTGATGGTAAATAATTATGTTAAACAATAATTGTAATCTTTTATCTGTCAATAATAAATCAACCAGTCTGTAATTATTTTCTTTGGTAAAACATCACAATTGGCGACGAAAATTAAAAATATTTTAATAAATTAAATTATATAGTTTTATAAAGTAATAATAGAAGTAAAATTTATTGAAATGAGTGCAAAAACACCAATGTTCAATCAACAAGATGATTGGCAGCTCTATGTTATTCAATTGGAACAATTTTTTTATTGCTAACGGCATAGAGGACGACAAAAATGTAAAAAAACAGAAAGCACACCTTATAAGTGGATTATCCAGTAGTACACTAAAACTACTAGAAAACTTGCTTGAACCAAATAAAATCGGCCAAGAGGAAACTAATTATAAAATGTGTGTAGATGTTTTAAATGCACACTTCTCTATAGTGGTAAGCGAGTTTGCAGAGAGGAACAAGTTTTACAATTTAAATAAAGAAGATACAGAAACAATAAACCAGTGGGCAGCTAGACTAAGGCAAGCTGCTAAATATTGCAAATTTGGGAAGGATTTAGAGATTGCATTGAGAGATTGATTTGTAGTGGGGTTACCTAAAGGCGCAATAAAGGATAAACTTTTTCTTGAAAATGTTACAACACTAACGTTTCAACAGGCGATATCAATTGCTGCTACTGTGGATTGCATTAAAAATCAATATGAACCAGAATCAGTTAAAAGTAAAATATATCAACTACAGGGAACTCAAAATCAAAGGTTATTCAGGACAAACGGTAAACATTCAAAATCATCACAACAGGAAGGTACCGCAAATATGTGTAAAATTTGTGGTTATACAAACCACGAGGAAATTAATTGTAGATTTAAAAATTATTCGTGTAAAAAATGTAAAAATAAAGGACATTTAAAAAAAATGTGTGCGTTACATATTAACGCTAATAAAAATATAAATTATATTGAAGAAGATAATGTTAGTGATAATAATGTTTCAATTTTTTATTGTAGTACAAACAATGATGTAAAACCTATTTCAGTAGAAGTGTTTGTGAATGAACTTGCGATGGAGATGTACGTCGATAGTGGAGCAGCAATATCAGCTATTTCAAAAGCCACTTATGATCAACTTTTTGAAAATTCTGCACTGAAGCCAACTGAACAAATTTTTAATACTTACAATGGAAGTACGATTGAGACAGCTGGGTTAATTAACGTGAAAATTCGGTTTAAAAATCAATGTAAGTTTTTAAATTTATTTGTTATTAATCATGGTGGGCCACCGATTCTGGGTAGGGATTTTATGCAAGCGTTCGACATTAAATTTGATGGACTTTATTATTTGAAAAATTTTAATATGGATAATGAGATAAATAAATTATTTAATAAATATCCTAAAGTTTTCGATAAACAACTTGGAAGGTTCAATAAAGGCACGGTGAAACTTAAATTAAAAGAGGGTGCAGAACCGAAATTTTTTAGGGCAAGGCGATTGCCGTTTGCTATTAAGGAAAAAGTTGAAAAGGGTTTAGATTTTTTAGTACATCTCGGCGTATTGGAGCCAATTGATTATTCAGAATGGGCTACGCCTATCCTACCTATTCTTAAAAAAAATGGTGATGTGCGCATTTGTGGATATTATAAAGTAACTCTCAACCCTCAATTGTGCATCGACCAATATAGCTTGCCCAAAATTGAAGAACTTTTTGCAAAATTACATGGTGGAGTGGAATTTTCAAAGCTAGATTTATCTATGGCGTACCAGCAATTAGAGTTGGATGAGAGTTCAAAAAACTTAACAACAATTTCGACAACAAAAGGTTTATTTAGATATACAAGGTTGGTTTATTGATTAGCTCCAGCACCAGCAATATTTCAAAAAATTATAGAAAGTTTGTTGTCAGGATTAGAAGGAGTTATAGTTTTTATGGACGATGTTTTAATCACCGCTAAGAATAGGAAAGAGCACCTTAATCGGCTTGAGCAAGTAATTAGGATCCTTAATAATGCAGGCTTAAAAGTTTCTCTAGAGAAATGTGAGTTTTTGGCAAAGTCTCTTAAGTATCTAGGACATATGATTGACAAAAACGGTTTGCATATGGACAATACACGTATTGAAGCTATGTTGAAACTTCCTAGACCTACGTCAGAAGTCGAACTACAATCATTTTTGGGAATGGTTAATTTTTACCGAAAATTTATGCCTAATTTAGCATCTGTGGTCTCAAAATTATATGAATTGCTGTCTAAAAAGGTTAAATTTGAGTGGGGACCACAACAGGATACCTGTTTTGAGAACGTTAAACAACTGTTGACTTCAAAGCAAGTATTAGCCCACTATGATCCTAGCGTTTCAGTAAAGTTAGTAGTAGACGCAGGTTCTACAGGAGTAGCAGCTGTTCTACTCCATAGCTACGAAAGTGGAACCGAACGACACATTTCATTTGCCTCGCAAAGACTATCAGAAACAGAAACCAGATATTCTCAAATTGAAAAAGAAGCCTTGGCAGTCATGTTTGGAGTTAAAAAGTTCAATGAGTATTTATTTGGTAGGAAGTTCACCTTTTTTTTTTTTTTTTTTTTTTTTTTTTTTTTTTTTTTTTTTTTTAAGGCGTTCATGCTCCATGTAGGAGCGTTGCCAGGCTAATCAGCTTCGAATATTCGCCACGGTCATTCGCATTAGCGACATAATTACCATGGCAGCCGATTTTTTTAAGGTCGTTTATTACGTCAGTCTCCCATTGTAGTCGTGGTCTTCCTCGCGGTCTACCACTCCCTGGGGTACTAACGTACATTTTTCTAATCATTCCAGACTGTGAATCGGCTCGTAGAACATGCCCAAACCAAGCAATCCTGTTAGATCGGATACAACCTATTATATCAGGACCCTCAAGAAGGTCTCTGATCTCAAAGTTATACCGGGTTCTATACTCTCCATCGTCTGTCTTAAGTGGACCAAAAATGTAGCGTAGGATCTTACGCTCAAATACAGATAAATGCGATTCGTCATTTTGTGTAAGGGTCCACGTTTGTGACCCATACATCACAACCGGTCTAATCAATGTCTTGTATAACTTGAGCTTGGTGTTAGTTGATACATACGGTGATCCAAGGAGAGGTTTAATTGAGTAGAAAGTTCGATTACCTGCAGCGATTCGAGCTTTAATATCTGTAAGTATGCTGTTGTTTGAGTCAAGCATTGATCCCAAATATTTAAAAGATTCAACTCCCTCAATTCGTTCATCGCCGCACATCAAATCTTTCTTCTCAGCCTCTCTTGAAACATTCATATGTTTGGTTTTATTGTAGTTAATTTGCAGACCAATTTTCCTAGCACCACTCTCAAGCGACTTGAAAGTCTCACTCATAACAGCTTCACTTCGGCCGAGGAAGACAACATCATCAGCGTAAGCAATCATCTGTACTGAGTTTATTGACAAGATATTGTTATTAGTCGGTAGTTTCTTTTGACGGCACACATATTCCAAGACTAGATTAAAAAGTATAGGAGAGATAGCATCACCTTGTCTTAATCCGGAGTCGACTTTAAAAAATTTTGATATTTCGTTCTCTACTCGCACACAGCATTGAGAGTTCTGTACTGTCGGAAGTTCACCTTAGTTTCAGATAATAAACCGATTATATCAATATTTGGTTCTCAGAAAGGTATTCCAGCAATGTCAGCAAATCGGTTGCAACGTTACGCTTTGTTTTTATCAGGATATCAATATGAGTTGGAGTATGTAAATAGTAAGAGTAACATAGCTGATTACCTATCGCGTTCACCAATTGATAATCCAAAACCTGAGCAGACAGATTTAAGTACTACAGATGTTTTTATTAATTATATTAATGAACTAGAGTCACAAGTTACATTCGAACAAATTAAATCGGAAGTTCTGAAAGATCAAGTGTGTATTAAAGTAAGCGAATGTATTAGTAATGGATGGAACAATATTAGCAATGATGAAGAACTTCATCACTATTTATCGAAAAAAGATGAATTGTCCCTAGAATCCAATTGTATTTTTTGGGGATACAGATTGGTTGTTCCAACATCCTTACGAAATGCAGTTTTGAAAGATCTCCATAAAACTCATATGGGTATGGTAAAGTGTACAAAAGTGTACAAAAGTGACAAAAAGTGTAGCTCGTAGCTATTATTGGTGGCCTTCAATGGATAAAGAGATTGAGACTATGGTGAAATCTTGTGATAACTGTTTAGCAAATCGAAATAATCCAAATAAAGCGCCCTTGATTTGTTGGGAATGGCCAGCCGCTCCATGGCAAAGGTTGCATCTTGATTTTATGGGACCAATATTTAATAAAAAATTTTTAGTAGTAAGTGATGCATACAGTAAATGGCTAGAATGCATCAATATGGGCGATAACATAACAAGCGGTAATACTGTAAAAACGCTTAGACAACTTTTTTCAAGGTTTGGGTTACCTGATATTGTTGTAACGGACAATGGAACTTCCTTTGTTTCGGCCGAATTTAAAGAATTTTAAAAAAAAAATAATATAGTTCACAAAACTAGCCCTGTTGGTCATCCTGCAACTAATGGACAGGCCGAAAATGGTGTTAAAATTTGTAAGTTGGCTTTGAAGAGAGCACTACATTCTAAAAAATCAGCAGTTAATTTGGATCAATATCTTGAGTCTTTTTACTAGACTATCGAAATTCCATTCACAGCACTACAGGTATGTCACCAGCAATGATAATGTTTAATAGACAACTTAAAAGTAGATTTGATATAATTAATCCGATAAAAAAATTAAAAACTAACCTTTTTAACAATGATAATCTTAATATTAAAGTTAAACAAATGCAAGATAAACAAATAAAGAACTATAATGGTTCGAACGAAATAAAATTTAAATTAGGTGATGTAGTTTTAACAAGAGATTACTCAGTACCTGGTAAACAAAGTTGGACAAAGGGTAAAATAAAAAAAGTTCTTGGAAAGCAATATTACGATGTGATTGTTTTAGAGAAAAATAATTTAGTTTGGAAAAGGCATTGCAATCAAATAATACCTTGTTCTATTGAAGATGTTCAATATGTACCAAGTACGGTGTTGGATCCCTTGTTGAAATTAAAATCCATAAATGCAAATGATTCGTTATCAATTGATTTGGATGAAACGGATGATAATGTTGATAATAAAATGAAAGGATCAAGACGAATCGATTGGAAACTATTGCAAGATAAAGATAGATATCCAAAAAGAAATAAATAAATATAAGAAAATTATTGTTAAAACTACAACCAGTAAAATAAATTAAGTCCGAAATAAAAAATTGTAATAGGTAATTTTAAATAATGTAAAATTGAGGGGGACATTGTAGCATATATGGGAATGACTATATTTATAACGGTGATGGTAAATAATTATGTTAAACAATAATTGTAATCTTTTATCTGTCAATAATAAATCAACCAGTCTGTAATTATTTTCTTTGGTAAAACATCACAATTTTTATTAATTTTTTCTACTGCAAAAAACACGACCGATCAGTAGAAAAGACGAATATTGATTGCAAACTACCTTATACTACTAATACCTAATATTCAATAATTTTCAAAATACGGTGGAAAATTAATATTCATATTGGAATTCTTTATTTTAATAAATCTTTATATTGTTGAGCAAGAAAGTTGTCCACTTCATTTTAACATTTATTTTATCCACTACTAAGCAAAAAAAACCTTAAATAAATTCTTACCTGTAATCTTTGTTTTGAATGCATTCGAAAATGCTTGCTCAAATTTCCTTTATCTGTAAATTCTTTATTACATTCCGAGCATTTAAACAACTTTTCACGTGTATGTGCGTTCATATGTCGCATAAGTCCACCTTCGGACAGTAGCTTCGAACTACATAATTTACAAGAAAACTGAAAATAAATAGAAAAAAACTTTAAACTTTCCACAAATGTTTTTTAAAATTTGCTAATTGGCAATAAGCAAAAAATAATAATCGAGAGATTTCACAACAATTAAGATAATTATTTGAAACGATATTTTGAAAAATGAAGAGTTACCCAAAATGCTAATTTTATGGTTTACGATAACAGGCATAAACCCCTTTTAAGACCAAGGTCCCACAACAACATACGTTCAAAGGTGTTGATGGACGTAAATCTTTCTTTTTTTGTATTTTTATATTTTTTGTTAAAGAATGGATAACTAAACAAAAAATCCTATTACTGACAAAATATGACATAGGCCAATATTTTAGGGTGCGGTGCTACCGTTGACTGAATACAGTTCATCCGCCACCGCCCCTAAGATGTCACCTTGGCTAGTGATATCTCACTGCTTTCTAACTCAAAAGGTTTCATTTTTATAAGCAATATAATGCACCTATTGCAGACAAATCTCAAGACATTTAATACCATAGGAAAATTATCAATTTCTGTTTTGCTTTTTTGCTATTATTGAAATGATCACTAAGAAAAATGGAAATATTGAAGAAAAGAGAAATTTGGAGTGAAGAAAGAAAATTGGACTGATATGACTGTGTTTTGGACCGACCAAGAATTCCCTCAAACTAGTTGTCTAAAGCTGGGAACAGGAACAAATAGACAACTATGGAGAAGGCGGAAGAGTCCCATGCAATCTAACAAGTTTCGAGGCAAGTTTACTGTGTTTACTCTAAAAACAATCGATCTTGAGAGTCTCTGAAGATCTGAACATGGTGCGTGATGGTACAGAGTATTAATATTCATACTGAATTTTTTTATTTTAATAAATCTTAATATTGTTGAGAAAGATCAAGAAAACTTGCCACTTCATTTTAACATTAATTTTATTTACTAATAAACACAAAATCTAAAGTAAATTCTTACCGGTAATATTTGTTTTGAATGCGTTCGTAAATGTTTGCTCAAATTTCCTTTTTCTGTAAATTCTTTATTACATTCAGAACATTTAAACAACTTTTCACGTGTATGTGTGTTCATATGTCGTTTAAGTCCACGTCTGGATATTAGCTTCGAATCACATAATTTACAAGAAAACTGAAAATAAATAGAAAAAAAGTTTAAAATTTCTTTATTCTCTTTCATTTATTAATATCAGCTTTATTTGTATGTTTTTTTTTTCATAATAATAGTATGTATTTTTGAATTGTTTTCGATCCTATAGCCTGATGCACTTAACCTATTGTCTGATGAAAATTTTCCTATAAAAAAATTATCCTATTAAAAAATTATTCAATTGGTATGATTCCACTCGATCAAATTGTTTTGATTGTTTTAATAGTATATTACATATCTAGAGTTGTAAATAGCATTTTACATGCGAGGGAAAATTTTGCGCACGAGACGCGTAGCGTCGAGTGCAGTATCTTCACGAGCATGGAAAATGCTTTACAACTCGAGATTTGTTATATACTTTTCCTACGACTTTATTTTAATGCCCAAACGTATATAATTACTTGAAAAAATGAACTACTAATTATAAATTAAATGCAAATAGTTTACAAATTGTGGTAGGCTTTGCATTATTCTGTGTCAAAATGAATTGAAATATTTAATTTTTAAAAATCAAATTTTTCTTTAAATAAAAATTTTTCTTTTTATTAAAAGCGTGCGGTAATATATATATGAAAATCCATTACCGCACGCTTTTTTTTACTTACCGCACGCTTTTTTTTACTTACCGCACGCTTATTTTTACTTACCGCACGCTATTTGAAATAATCAATTTACATGTCATGGATAGTGCGATGTAATTTATAATTTACTGTGATAGGAGTAGGAAAAATTATTTTCAAATTATAATCACAGTAGCTTTGATACGCTTTGTTCAAAAATCAAATTACTTCGGTCTGAAAGACCTAAGTATTACATTCATGAGCCAAAAGTGAAATTCTTACTCCCACTTTTTTGGCATTTCTCTTTTAGGACCTACTGATACTAAAAAAGCAAGAAAAATGTATGTCTGTCTGCCGGCCATCATTACCTACGAAATCTAGAAAACCGCTAGAGGGATTTCAAAATTTTTTTTTTCAAAAAATAGGTATACACAAACGACAGATTCGACAGGACGCTGTGTTCGATAACTGTACCGGAAGTGTGTCAAAAAAATCATTAAGTGTGTCAAAAACAGAAAATTTTCATATTTTTGGTTTAAAAAACGTTCATTTTAAGTGATTAGGAGTAGGAACATTGAATTTGGAGAAATTTTGATGGTCGGGATTGGTATGTGAGATCAAAAACTAGATTATTGCATTATAAGTTTGTCAAAAAAATGTTGTCAAGTGTGTCAAAAGAAAGATTTTTATTTATTTGTTTACCCAATATTTTGGAGAAAGATAAAACTAATTATTTGTATGACATGAAATTTAATTATTATTATAGAGAATTATGGCATTATAAGTTTGCCAAAATAATGTCAAGTGTGTCAAAAAATGATTTCATTTATTTTTTTAGCCAATTTTTGGAAAAAACAATTTTGCTGTTTTTATGGCGTAAATGTAGTTGAAAATGAAATTGGACATAGAAATTTTTGAATTTGTTATAGTTTTTGAAATATTTTTGGAATTTTGAAAAAAGTTTATATTTTGAATTTTATAATAATTTTTGCAATATTTTTAGAATTTTCGAAAAAAGTTTTAATCTTTGATTTTGTAATAATTTTTTGCACTATTTTTAGAATTTTGTAAAAAGTTTTAAAGTTCTCGAAACGCTAACTGGAAGGTTTTTGAGTACTTTGCTGATTGTACCATCTTTTCACTACCATAAATTAACGTCTGTTATAATTTTGGATTTTTGAGATCAATTAAACTCAAGTAAGTAAAGAAGTAATTGGAATATTTTCAATTCAAAGGTATGGTTTGAAGTTTCTCAAAAAAAACTACAATTCACATTTTACGTGTTTCGGATCGGATTCGAACCTACCCTCGTCAGTGCCCAGCTCGAATCCTTGGGCAGACACGCTATCGATTACGCCGTTGAGGCGATGACAATTTCAAAGTTGAAACTTCTTCATCACTTAATTATTTTTTACTTAAGTTGAATTTTTCCACTGTCATTAGACTCCATATTATGGAAATGCTTTTACATTATATGGGATTTTTTCTGTTATAATTTTCCGACAACGTATTGATGTTTCGTGTTAGTTTTGTAACAGAGATAAAAAATGCATGCACTTTAACAAAAAGTTAAGTTTAATATACATCGCTGCCCAAAACTAAAAACCATGTCCTCATAAAAGTTTTTTGCCGAAAACTATATCAAAATCCTTAACCAAGACCAAAGTTTTGATATCTTAGAGCTTGAGATTTCAGCCCCTCCATATTTTTTAGTCAAATTCTCTTATTTCTTTTAGTTGAATTTGGTTGATTGTTGGGAATGGGTTTTTTTTATCATCAGGGTTTTTTTAATCAAAAACTTGATTTATTGTTTTAATTTAAAAATTTGATTTGATTTATTGTTTTAATTGACGAAAACGTTTTCATTTTATACAATTCTTTGTCAGAGAATAAAGTTGTGTAATCAATTTGTGTTTAATGAATTTTATTCTTTCGCAAATTTCCAAACAAATTTTTAAACTTTTGCTTGAGAATAAACTATTTCTTTGCACAATGATTTATTAAATAGTTATTTAAGTATTAAGGGCAGTAAGAGTGTTTTACCGATTGAGGATATATGGTTTGAGATCGAACGAAGTCGAGATCTCTAATATATCCAAAATCGGTAATACTTGGGCATTAAGAACAAAATGCTTATTGCATTTTTTGCACGATCAATAAAAATTCAATTAAAATTATTTAAATAATAAAATTCACTCACAAAATACAAGTTTTAATGTTTTAAAGAAAATTTCTTAAAATGAAATTTCAAAATTTCGCTTTGCGTTTCATCATAATTCTATATTTTTTCGTTGCAAAACTTAATTTCATCGAATATTTTTTCAAATTAAATTGCTTTTAAATCTTTTAATTGCAATATTTTTAAAAGAATATTATTTAAATTTGAAGCTAGTAAATAGACGTAGGGGGAAGTGGGGATAGTATAAACATGGGGCAACTGTAAACAGTTTTAATTTCTCTCACAAAACATCAATCAAAAAATTCGGCAAAAATATCACAGATGTCGCTTCGATCGATTACACACACCAGGAGAATTTGACAGCTGAAGTCAGTCTTGTTCAAAAGTTATTGGTGAATAGATGTTTTGGCAACCCAAAAGTAAATATTTTTTTTTTTTGTAAAACTCGAATAACTTTTTTTACCATCATATGTTTCAAAATATTCCAACATGTTTTGATAGCTGAAATATTCAAGAAACATAATATTTCTTTGTTTTAGCCAAATTTTAGATCTTGGAATATTTTTTCAAAACATAACCCTAAAATCGCCACGTGGGGCACATATAAACAAAAAAAATTTTGATAGTATAAACGCGTTTATATGTGAAGTATGGTATGGTTATATGGTATACGTGTGGTTTCCAGTTTCACTTTTGATATTGATTTGCAAAACCTAAACATACGATGAGATTGAATTTTTGCTTTTTTCTTTATAATTTTCTACCTGAATTTATTGAGGTTTTACAACAATCGAAAAATGTTGTTTTTAGGGTTCCGTTTTTTATACGGAACACTATTGGTGAGAGTACAACGTGTTTTTCACATTATTTCGATTATTTCGTGAACCATTAATCCGATGAACTTAAAATTTGAGGTGCTTATAAAACTAACCTATCCACACAAGATGGCGGGTTAAAAAATAAATAAAGTTGTGTTCGTTTGTTTTAAGGAGGTACGATGTAAAGCCTTTGAAAACATACATTTTTTTAGCGAGACGAGTAGGGTATCATATGAAAGGGCTTCATTTCAGCATTTTTTTAAAATATATTTTAGAATTTTACACCTCACCATTTTTTGTATAATTTTGAAAAATGACGTTTTCGGGATGTTTTATTGCCCGGATTAACTCCGACCCCACTTCATCGAAAATCTTGAAATATATTTGGAATGATAGAAAATTGAGGAGGTTTTTAATGAAAAATATAGAAAAGTGGCAGACACTCATAACTATATTTATTAAAGGGATGGGAATGTTAAGGGGTAAAAACATTATTTAAAACCAGGTCATGTGGGGTGTCATTTGAAAGAGCACTTGATTTTAGAAATATTGCCACTTTTTTTAGAATTTTGCAATGCATGGTTTTTGAATTATTATCAATAAAGTGACACAAAAAGTTGGTCCCCCACCCTTGCATTTCGAGCCTAATTAACAGAAAAATTTGAAAAAATTCACAGAGACAGGAAGTTTGATAAACTCTGAACGAAAAATATAGCGAACCCTCAAATAATTATATTTTTGTGTTTTTAAGGGATTGGGGTGGGGAAGGGTGAAAAAAAACTTTTTTGACCCAAGCGAGTGGGGTGTCATTTGAAAGAAGACCAAATTTCAGACACTGCAATTTTTTTTAGAATTTTGTGGTACACAGTTTTTGAGTTATTCTAAAAAATGTGCAAAAAAACTCGGCCTCCTAAATAGATGCAAAAAATTTTTCACTCCATACCAATTGCTCCATGTTTATAAGTCCTATATTCGTCCCTGTATGGAGTACTGCTGTCAAGTTTGGGGTGCTGCCTCTGTTTCCATCTTGGCCCTCTTGGACTCTGTTCAACAGCGAGCTATACGAATTGTAGGTGATCGAACTTTGACATCACAACTTGATTCCCTACAACATCGTCGCACTGTTGCTGACCTCGTTGTTTTTTACAAATATCGTCATCAGCAGTGCTCAGATGAAATCAGCGGCATCATGCCTCAAACTTATTCTTACCCCCGTTCCACTCGGCAATCGGCTGCCGCAACCAGTGAAACGGTAAAGATCCCGCGCTGTCATACTGGCAGATCGCAGAGAGACTTCTTTGTCCGAACTGCGTACAAATGGAATAGTTTGCCGGAACACTTAGTCTCAGGTGGCTTCAACCCACAGATGTTTAAAAAAAGCGTTAATCTACACCTCAGAACGCCAGTTGTTGTGGGACCCAGGTCTAGACATAGGTCTTAAAAGGTATTTATGTGTTGTTGTGACACATATTCTAAACCCTATTACACAACACATTTTATTAAAAAAAAAAAAAAAAAAAAAAAAAAAATTCCAGACCGTTCCCCCCCCCCCTACGTTTCGACACTGATTGACAGAAAAAATTGAAAAAACTCATAGAGACAGGAAATTTGCTACATTTTGAACGAAAATTATAGCGAACTCTCAAATAATTATATTTCTGTGTATTTAGGGGATGGGTGTAAAGAGGGTAAAAAAAAACTTTTTTTGACCCAAGCGAGTGGGGTATCATTTGAAAGAGCACCAAATTTCCAAAACATTGCAGTTTTTTTTAGAATTTTCCGGTACACCGTTTTTGAGTTATTCTAAAAAACGTGCAAATTCCAGACCGTCCCCCCCCCTACGTTTCGACACTGATTGACAGAAAAAATTGAAAAAATTCATAGACAGGAAATTTGCTATATTTTGAACGAAAATTATAGCGAACTCTCAAATAATTATATTTCTGTTTATTTAGGGGATGGGTGTAAAGAGGGTAAAAAAAACTTTTTTTGACCCAAGCGAGTGGGGTATCATTTGAAAGAGCACCAAATTTCCAACACGTTGCAATTTTTTTTAGAATTTTCCGGTACACCGTTTTTGAGTTATTCTAAAAAATGTGCAAATTCCAGACCGTTCCCCCCCCCCTACGTTTCGACACCGATTGACAGAAAAAATTGAAAAAATTCATAGAGACAGGAAATTTGCTATATTTTGAACGAAAATTATAGCGAACTCTCAAATAATTATATTTCTGTGTGTTTAGGGGACGGGTGTAAAGAGGGTAAAAAAAAACTTTTTTTGACCCAAGCGAGTGGGGTGTCATTTGAAAGAACACCAAATTTCCAAAACATTGCAATTTTTTTTAGAATTTTCCGGTACACCGTTTTTGAGTTATTCTAAAAAACGTGCAAGTTCCAGACCGTTCCACCCCCCTACGTTTCGACACTGATTGACAGAAAAAATTGAAAAAATTCATAGAGACAGGAAATTTGCTATATTTTGAACGAAAATTATAGCGAACTCTCAAATAATTATATTTCTGTGTGTTTAAGGGACGGGTGTAATAAGGGGGGTAAAAAAAAACTTTTTTTGACCCAAACGAGTGGGGTATCATTTGAAAGAGCACCAAATTTCCAAAATATTGCAATTTTTTTTAGAATTTTGCGGTACAAAAAAACTGTTTTTGGAACCAAACGAATGTCATTTGAAAGAACACTTAATTTAAGAAACATTGCAACATTTTTTAGAATTCTGCGATGCACAGTTTTTTAGTTATTGATGAAAAAAAGTGCTATTTTAAGTGTATGGATACCACCCTATATTTCGACGCTGATTTATAGAACAAATATTCCCAATTTAGACCGTTAAAATACTGGTTAAATCTTTCTTTAGCTAACATAAACAGCTATGGATAAGATTTAACCTCAAGTAACATTTTTGATCAATGTAGATGTGATTGACATTTACTATAGACGTTTACGATTAAACATTTATTCTGTTATGCGTCCATAGTCTGGTGATATAAAGACTTTACAACATAACTTTATGTCATTTATTTTTGATATTGTGTTCTTTTACATTCACGGAACCCTTGGCGAGCGAATTTTATTCGCACTTGTCCGACTTTTTTTTAAAGAAATATATATGTTATATGCTTATATATATTGTTTGAAGCACAATAAATAATAAAAAATTTTAAAAAAGGTACTTTATGAATTTTATTGTGGTGTTTTTTGGGTGTTTATATGTGCCCCATACAAAAATGCTCATTGTTTATAAGTGCCCCACCAGTGGGGAGGGGATACTTTAAACGAGAAACATAAATTTTTTGAAATTCAAAATTTTATACTTAATGTTTAGTTACTTAATTAAAAAAAATAGTTTTATGTAGTAAAGATATGAAATTTTACAATGAAACAGTTTTTAAGTAAAAATGTTTTGTGGTTTTAAAGTTATTGAGCTTTAAGTACAAACTGTTTATACCATCCCCACTTCCCCCTACACAATTATTTAACTAAAAATCATTTTTATTCACACCCTGTGGTCTCCCTTTCCGGTAAGTAATTACTTACCGCCTGCATGATCGGTAAGTAATTACGTACCGACCTGTGATTTGTAAAAGAAACTTACTATGTTTATTTACAAATTATTAAACATGCAAAATCGCCTGATGGTTCAAAAATACTATTAAATGATCTTTCAGTTTGACATGCATAAATTTTCTGACAGTTGTAACTTGTTAACTTACAAACAAATGTTTCATAATTTTTATTTTAATTATTACTTAGTGGAAAAAGTTGATTTTATATTTTATTTTTAGATATTGATCACGCCAAGTAGCGCACTCTCTTAAATAAAAAAAACGTAATTCATACTATCTGTGGTTCAGATCACGAATCAAGAGAAAAAAAATAACCACCACTTAATTTGCTAGCACTGAACGTGCTTAATTTAGAAATAGCCTAGCACTGATAGCAATGGTTCAGATTACGAATCATAATAAATAACTGCAACATTTAATTTACTAGCCGTGAACGATGAATATTTGTATGAATATTTTATAAGTGTAATCAATATTGTTCATCGTTCCAGTAGTTATCATTGTGATGTGCTGTATGCTGTGTGCAATAATGGCACTGTATTATTTACATATTGAATTATTCGTCATCGTACTGTTTATCATCAATTGCTTATGTGTATTGCTATTGAGTCGTCACCAGCTGATTTGTACTATATAATAATAATAATAATAATAATAATAATATGTTTATTGAAAAAAAGAATAAAAAAATTCAATTTACATTTCAAATTCTAAATATTACAACACAAATTTACGACTATAACTAAGATTAGTTGTCAGTCGGAAGATTGTACTTTTATATAAAAACGCTAAAAGTAAAAAGAAATAATGTACCACAATAGAGACAAAATCAAAAAAAAATTTCAACGCTTGAAATGAGAAAATTAACTTAAACAATGAAATAATTTTGAGCATAGATTACTTCTCCGAACCTTCGCATAATATTAGGCAGTTACAATAGGAAAAGTAAGATATTTTGCAGTTTTTTAAAAATTAAATTCATTTATGAGAGAAGTTCTGGTTTTTAAAGCTCCAATCAAAAAACTGTACAAGTTGTTCCAGCTTATGCCATTTAAAATCCTGACGCACTGTTCTGCCGTTAATATTGTTTCTCCAAAAGCACATATTCTAGCATCTACCAATACTGGACAACTACCTAAAAAGTGTTGAACGGTCTCTTCCTCATTCAAATTACATAATGAGCAAGTTCTGGAGTATCCTACCCGCCATATACTACTGTTTAAACCTAACATCCCACACCTTGCCCTATAATTAGTCCAATTTTATTTGGCTGAAAGTCATAATTAAAATATGCACTTCCATTTGCAAAGTTGAGACAATTGAAAAAGCCATGCCTCCTTGAGTTCCTTGCATTATCCAATTCTTGTTTCAAATACCACTCCTGTTCTTTCTTTACTATGTCTTTCATATTATCTTTGTACTTTTGTTTGTTAGATTCTGGATTACCCCATACCAAACAATGTTTAGAACTAAACGTTTCCCATTCCTTAAACCAACACAACTTTTTTTCTATGATTTTATTTGCTAAAATTTTAGGCAATCTGTGGCCGGGGTAGTTAAAAATAACATTATGCAGGTATTTAAAATGACATTTTAGAGTGTAAAGGGCAATTTTATAAATACCAGTTTCCAAATAGACAACATAATTTGGAGTAGCTTTTGGCAAGTGAAGCAATTTCTTAATAAACCAACGTTGACACTTTTCAATCTCTTCGGATATTTTATAGCCCCATACCTGGCATCCATAGCACATTATAGCCCTTGCTACTGAGAAAAAAAGTTCCATTTTTGTTTGAAAAGAGACTTCTTTTTTGGAGATTAAACTTTTCCAAGTGATGTTTAGGTTCATTTTTGCTGAATTTACTCTAAGCTTGGCATTATCTTCAAAATTTAAGGATGGCTTGAGCAATATTCCTAAATATTTGTATTCGTGTACAACGTTAATTTCTTTTCCTTCAAAGAGCCATTTCTCACTTTCTTTTCGACCACCGTATTTTTTCATGATCATTATTTGGGATTTTTCCAGATTCACTTCGAGGGACCATAGTTTACAATATTCTTCCAACTTATCTATCATTTGTTGCAACACCATTGGATCTTCAGCAATAAGAATTATATCATCTGCATAGAGCAATAATCGAATATTGATACCATCCAATAATATCCCACCACCGATAAAATCATATAAGTCGTCGAGGAAAAGTGCAAATAAAAGTGGGCTTAGAATGCACCCCTGCTTTACTCCTGATTCTGTTGAAAAATATTCAGATAAAAACTCTCCGTTCCAGATGCCGCTTACGGTATTAGCATACAGCATTCTTATGAGTCTCAAAAATTTCATCGACAGACCCATTTTAGTTAGTTTGTAGAATAAAGCGTTTCGATTGACTCGGTCAAAGGCCGCCTTAAAATCAACTAAAAAACAGTAGACTTTTTTGTGACCCTCGTCCCACTTTAGCTGCACAATACTTACAAGACTAAATATATTATCATTCGCTTGATAACCTGCCCTAAACCCAGCTTGAAATTCGTTTAATTTTTGAAATTTGTTGACCCATTTTAAAAGTCGATTATTGATTACCCCCGCAAATATTTTCCAATGGCGTTACCAAAAGAAATCCCTCTATAATTCTCTGCTCTTTCCATGTTTCCCTTTTTATGTATAGGAAAAATAATCGATTTCATAAAACTTTCATCCATAGATGTCGATGTACACATCCTGTTAAATAAACTGTTAACCAAAGAAAGCAGTTCCGTTGGAGCATATTTAAAGAATTCAGCCGGAACTCTATCTTCTCCTGGAGCCTTTTTATCTTTCATATCGTGCAGAACTTGTGCAATTTCAGAAAGTTGAAACTCAGCATCTAGTTCACTGTCTACAAAGCATGGCTCAGCGTACGATATGTGTACTACTGTCACGTTTTCTGGATTAAGCAGCTTACAGAAGTGAGTTTGAAAGTCCTCAATATTAATATTATTACCAATACAAAACTTTTTACCTCTCAGTTCATTAGCAAGATCCCACCATTCCTTTCTATCCCTTACGCTTACCAGCCTGCTTCCTATATTATTGTAATATGTAATTTTTTTATCATGGCATATTTTTTTGTATTTTTTATTTGCATCCAGATAGTATTTCTTTAATTTGTCAGAGTTTGAAGTTCTATATTTGTTAAGCCAATAGAATGAAGTACTCCTTGCCTTTTCACATCCCCAATCGTACCACTTTTCTTTATATGTTGGATTTCTTGACCCAATTATTTGACAATCCGTGGCTTTTTTTAATGAGATTGACTATACTACACGCCGTTATAATACCCGCTTCCAGCTTTTCTATTTCCTGAACTACCGTTTGTTGATATTTTAATATCTTCTCGGGCTTCCACATTAGTTTAGGCATTAGAGATAATGGTTTGGCCACTGCCGAATTTTTATCAATTCTGATCGTCAAAACAATTGGCATGTGATCCGAGTGAACAACATTTCCCACACTGAAATTGTTTACGATAGGCAGTAACTCATAAGAAACCAATGCCAAATCATTTACAGACTTCCCCATCGCCCCTATAAATGTTAGTTCCCCACTGAGATCCCCAGTTATCCTGCCATTTAAGATACCTAATCCCATATCATTACACAGGTCCACTATCCGCCTACCCTTCGCATTAACGGTTTTATCATTTGAGAGTCTAGTGGATCTAATTTCTTCATTAGAATTAAACAGATTACTATCCAAAACTTGTAGTTCCCCAATTCTAGCATTAAAATCCCCCAATACTACAAAATTTTGGTCATAATTGTTCAACATAACATCATTTAATTCTTCAAAATCTTGCTCCCATTTAGTACAATTTATATATACTGGTACAATTTTTAATACTTTTCTATCTCCGTTTTCAATCACAATTATTAAATTACTACCCAGATTATCAAATCTTATTTTGCATTTATTCATTTTATTACGATATCCCAAAAGTATTCCTCCACTAGCCCTTCCAAATCTAGCTAAACGTGTTGCTGGTATCCAATTAAGATGAAAACCCCCAAAATATCTTTCATAATTGCATGTATTTTCAAGCGTAATAAAAGTTTCAAAAAGCATAAAGACATCGTGATTTTTAACGAACTCGAAAAAATCCGGAAAAATAATCTTACTCGCTAAACCACAGACATTATACGACAGAATTTTAATTTCGGATGGTTCAATGTCATTTATTAAGCGATCGTTATTAACTGTTAAAATTTCGATGTTTTCTCTATTAATTCTAACTCGTTTGTTATCCATGTTTACTATATTGACTTCATTTTTTTTAATTATACTACAACTTACTTCTAATTTTTGCTTATTTACAATTTCTATCTTCCGACTGACAGCCAATTCCTATAGATTGTTGTGATGAGTTTTATTATCTAAAATTAAAAATTCATTAATATTAAAGTTAGCAAAATTTTCTTTATAGATCTTATTTAATACAACGGCTCCTTCTTCGTTCCCACACCATAATTTTTCCTCGCTCCAGATAAATATATGTCCAGCGATCTTTATTCTGTCTCCAACAATTTTAATTTTTATTTCTTTGTCCTTCCTTGATGATAGCTTATTTAATATAACTTTTCTAATTTTTAAAAGGGTTGTTCTTCGTTTCTGGGATAACTCACTTAGATCTCGGTCAATGCCAATTCTTGTCCCCTTTAGTTTCTGCGTTTGCTGCAATACTTTATTTAGCGACGTGATGTTATTGAATTTTACCTTAACAACTGCTGTATTATTCTGCTCTGCCAAAGGTTGAACAAATTCTATATCAAGTTTATCTTGTATTTGGAGTACAGTTGCACAAAGCTCCTCCACAACTTTCTTCATGTCATCATTTTTTTGAAGACCCTTGAATATTAAGTTTTTGCTTCGAGAGTAATTATCGAGTCGTTCTAACAGTTTTTTGTCTTGCTTCCGCTCCTCCCGTAATTCATCCACTATTTTACGTAAAGCCACGCTTTCAACCTTCAGACTATTTAGCTCCCTTTTATACTCCATAAAATCATTTTTTGATGGAAGATTTTCCAACCTTTCCTCCAGATTTTTTTCTAGCCCTTTAACCATACCTTTAAATTCGTGGTACATTTCACTAACAGACATCTCCTTATTCCCATCACCTTCGTTAGATGTGCTTGCAGCATATTTGGCCGCCATTGATAATTTTTTCGCTGGTTTATTTTCCACTGGTGATTCTGGTGACAGATTCTCCCTATTTCTTTTACCAAAATCACTCGACATTCATTCACTTATGATTATAGTTTCTACGAATATTAATCAAATAAGTATTATCAATTCACTGCATATATAAACAAATAATAAACTTTCTGTCTAAACTAAATAGGGCTATATAAAGACAATAACAATACGGGATATCCAGTTATATTCTTTTATTTTTGATTAATTGATTGAATGTGAGGTGAATGATGTAATTACGTCACAAAAAAACATGTTATTTTTATTAAACTATCATCTGATTACACTTTATTTATTGAAGAAAATAGTATTAGCAAACTAGATATTTTAGTAAAAACTCTTATTTACACGTTCAAATTTGCTATTTAAAATCATTAATTGTTTGATATACTAATTAAATAAAATATTTTTAATTTAATTTTGATGGAGCGCTTAAAAACACGTCTACTTTCTTCGCAATACAGTACAGTCTCATTTGTACTATATATTGATTCATAGTCATCGTGCTGATTATTAGCAGCCATTGCTGATATGTATTACATAATGAGTCGTCATTGTGCTGATTGCTAACATAACAATTGCTGATTGTACAAAATACTGGTTTAGTACTACTACGTTCAAAAATCTAGTCATCATTGGAATATATTATTATTGATTTGCATCAAGCATTAACCCAATGCCTTTATTTTTATCGTCGTAACTGCAGACGTTGCTATTGTCATCGCACAGTGATTATTCACAATATCAGTGTGCCGCTTTGCTGAATGTTCATCCGATACAAATTTATTCATCGTTCAAGACACCGTTCTATTGAGCTATTCTATTGCAACTACATTATTGAGTTATTGAAAATATTATTTGCTGTTGTGGCATCTTCGACTTCATATATTATCAAGCTACTAGAATACAGTCCACTCACATTCATCGCATTGGCCGCACCAGATATATTAACTGAAATATTATCTTCTTGCTTCAGTTTTAGATAACCAAGTCTCCCTGTCGCGCGCCCGAACTGCCTTGTGAGTGATTGAGTGTGTGAAGTTTCACATATATTTTATTTTGTTTAAAGTCCGGCTTGAGGTTTATCGGGTTGAATAGGTCATCCCCACGATCGTAACGCCCAATTAATATCATACCAGTTACCACTAAGTTGAATTTCTGTATATGTGATTGAAATAAACCAAGCTCCATATTGCTTTCTTACTTAATTTCAACATATTATTTTTTTTATATAATATATCAAATTTTACCAAATTTCAAGCATACGACTTCTCGGTAGAAGCTTTATAGGTAGTAAAATCAAGATCTATCGTAGTAAAATCAAGATTTTACAACTCTCGTTGAAAAACTCAAATTCGTTTTGACTATTAACAGTTTTCTTTCATACAAACCATTAGATCGTTAACTGAAATAAAATTTTACCTGCAAATTTCCTCGTGTATGAATATTCATATGAACAACCAATGCCCTTTTATATGTAAATTCTTTTTGACAGTGTGCACATTGATACAGGTTTTCGCGTGTATGGATTGTCATATGAAGTTCGCATTCCTTTTTTATTTTAAACTGCTTATTGCAAAATTGGCATGGAAACTGCATATAAAATGAAACATAAAAATCATAACATTGTAAAAATTGATTTTGTTTTATAGACGTTGTAGCCGAATTTACCTCACCTTAATTCTTTCAGGATCATGAAGTATTTTATGCTGTTTCAAATGTGTGTTTGTCCCAAATTTTTTACTACATTCTGAACATTCATATCGTTTCCCATCCGGATGGCTTTCCATATGAAGGGTTAATGAACTTTTGAGCTGATATTTTTTATTACAAATTTTACATTCGTAACGTTTGTCTGATATCTATGAAAAAATAAAAATTATTATTAAGTCTAACTAAAATTATTGAAATTTATAGGTTTTTCTAATCCAAAACTCATTTATTAATTAATAATATAAAGTTTGGGCAGACGCACAGTTGAAGAAAAATGCTGCAATTTTTAATACAAGTTTTGCTATATGGGTTATGTAAAGCAAGTAATTATTAAATGTTAAAGCAAATGTTGCATTAAAACTAATTCTATTGCAAAACTACAAATGTTAGTATAACTCGAACATAATAATTTATTTTTTATAGAAACGGTAGAAGTTTGAATGCAACTTGTTAATGCAGAGCATTAAATTTATCTTTAAAGCAAGCTTTGCATTGTTTTATAATGGAGACTTCCGTAAGACCTATGTGTGTAGCAATTTGCATTACATATTCAGCTTATTTTTAACTGTGCGTAACAAAACGTATCTTATGTGCAAGGGTTTTCTTATGCATTCACATTACATTCATATGATTTTTCACCGTAATGAATTATCAAACGATGATACTCATACCGCATTTACAGTGACATAGCAAATTTCTGTCAAACTTTTAAAAAAGAATTAAAAAGTATGATAAAGAGACCATTCCTCAAATTATTTGTTTGATGTGTGACGAACATTTAAATTAAATTTCAAAAATTAAAATTTAGTTGGCGATGTTTTTTTTATGTAACAAGATTTAGAAATAAAAAAAATAATTTCAGTTCTAGTTTTTCCGCATTATAAAAAACTTCGTTTTTCGTTTTGCAAAAGTTTATTTTTCTTTTCGGGATTGCAGAAAAGTTCCCCTTTTAAAAAAAAAATATATAAAGATGGCGTCAAATGGGCAAGATGTGAT
Organism: Diogma glabrata; assembly: GCA_963693315.1. Lineage (NCBI taxonomy): Eukaryota > Metazoa > Arthropoda > Insecta > Diptera > Cylindrotomidae > Diogma > Diogma glabrata. The sequence goes on from CAVNZG010001703.1 coordinate 41,118, forward strand.
TTGTGGCAAGTGCAATAGAAAAATTGATAAAATTACAAATAAGTGGTTTTCTTGTAATAGTGACTGTGGAAATTGTTTTCATATTAAATGTGTTGGTATATCAGAAAAAAATTATATAAATTTAGCAAATGATAATGGAAAACAGTGGTTTTGTGTAAAATGTAAACTTGGATGTAATCGACGCTCATATAACATGATGGCAACAAGTACGTCTTTGGATGATACTGCGTTGAGTGGAGGTAGATTTTAATATAGAGGCTGGCTGCTAGTGGCGTTGAATTTTCCAGGAGATTAATATGATGATACGAGATGTTGTATCCAATATTATGAGTTACTTTGAATGCGTTGATTAAACTGAATCTTCATTATGCTTTAACAATTATAATGTTCACGTAAAGTAAACAACACTAAAGGCAACAGATAAAATGTTGTTGTATCAATCATATGATGAATTAAATTTATTTCCAAACTTCTTCAGGTACAGTAGCTTCCACATTCACTAATGATATTGAACCATTATTAAGTAGCACAAATATAAATTAAATTCTCTCAAAACACAATAACATTTTAGAGTTTAATTGTATTTATAAATAGATTATACAAGTTACATGAAATTTGTCCTATTGTATTAATCAAATTGATGGCGAGGCGATGAAATATAATTTACATAGAGAATTACATTTTTAATTTTACACGAAAATTAAGAACTCGAAACCATTTGGAAAAAACAAAATCTGAATAATAAATAAATATTTTTTGTTTTTTTAATAAATGTTAACGAAATCATCGCCTGCTAAATTTAAAATTTTTTTGAGAAATGATTTTAGTTTTGATGTTCGCCACACGTCCAGTACTAACAATGTTACAGATATATCAATGAAAACAACAGTAAGCACCAATGACATATTTGATAAACTTACTAAAATGGAAATGGATATTATTAGCCTAAGAAATGAAGTTAATCAATATAAAATCGTTGCTGAATCATTGCAAAACGAAAACACAACTTTACGCAAATAAATTAATAACCTCAAACATAATCTTGATCAGCTGGCTTACAAAGGAAATAATAGCAAACAAAGCAACCTTGATCATGACATTGAAATATGTGGTATTATCAAAAGTGATAACGAAAATTTAGATAATACAGTTACTTGAATAGCATAACAGCTCAATATAAATATTACAGAGGGTGACATAAAAGAATGTTTCAGACGAAATATCACATCGCGTAATTCTGGTCTACCTCCGAATATTATTGTACGGTTCCATAAGAAGCTTGTACGTGATAATTCTCTCTGGCGTTTACATCCCATGAAGGGATTTTGCCGTCTGTGCAATAAGCTTCCAATCATCTCGTTCCATGACCAGTTGACCCCAGTTTCGACATCCTATATCACGAAGGTCTTGGATGATGTCATCACGCCAGCGTTGTCTAGGTCTTCCTCTTCGACGAACACCAGCTGGTTGTTGTTGGGACGCTTTTTTAATCATTCTATCTAATGGTGCCCGTTCTACATGATCAAACCATCTAATCCGGTTGGATTTAATGAATCCGATTACATCGCAGCCTCCAAGGAGCTGTCTGATTTCGTGATTCATTCGGATTCTATACTGATTTTCAGCAACTTTACATGGACCATAAATTGTTCGTATGACCTTCCTCTAGAATGTTGACAAAATTCTACAATCGGAGGAAGTCAGTGTCCAGCTTTCACTTCCAAATGTAAGCACAGGTCGAATTAATGCTTTGTAAAGTGTGAGTTTACACGACCGCGAAAGATGTTTTGATCGCAGAAGTTTTGAGTATGCGTAGAAAACTCTGTATGCGGCAGAGACACGGGCTTTGATATCTGCCTGCATGTCATTTGACGATGTTATTACAGACCCGAGGTATTTGAAGTTTTCCACGCGTTCCACTTCGTAGTCGCCAGTATCCAGATTTCCGGGAGGTATGTTCTTAGATGTTGTTAACACTTTAGTTTTGCCGGTGTTAATGCATAATCCAAGTCGTTTAGCATTTCTTTCAAGCTGAGAGAGACTATTTTTGATATCGCTCGTTCTACGTCCGAGAAGCACAATATCATCTGCGTAGCCAAGAACTTGACTAGATTTATTATATATGCAGTTTTGCGTCTCAATTCGGCTTTTTCTTATCGCGTACTCCAGCGCCAAATTAAACAGTACAGGCGCGAGTGCATCACCTTTTCGAACACCTGATGTTATATCGAAAGCTGTTGTTTTTCAATATGGCGTACGAGTAACAACTCTTGATTGATCGCTCTAGGAAAATTAAAGTTTTTGTGAAACAAATGTGCGTTTCATAGTGTACATATATAAGATATAAAGTTCTTGTTAAATAAGTTATTAAATAAAAACATTATAAAGTGTTTATTGCCAAATAATAAAAAGTTATAATTCATAATTTTTTTTGTGTGTGAAATTGAGTAAAATCATATATCAAAACAGGTTAGTTTTGTTAAACAAATAACAATCTGTATAAAATGGTAGGAAAAACGAGAGCAAACCTTCTAGTTGAATGAGATAAGTCATTATCATGTAAAAATACCAACAAGAAAAAGAGTTCTTGTAATTCAGGTGATAATATATTATATCGCATGGTGATCTAATGGCTGCTATTACAAATTTTCAATCAACCATCAACCAACAATTCAATCAACTCAACAAGGTAATAAATTCGATTGTTGATGAAAATAAATCCACTGATTAAAATTAAAACCCTTGAAGAAAATGTTAATAATAATAGTGACGAACTGAATGCTATTAAATACGAATTAAATTTTCTTAAACAAGAAAAGTTTTTCAATGATGTCATTATTACGGGTCTACAAACAACTACATCGGCTAAAGAAATATTACAAAAACTTGATTCGATTTACAAATTTGGCATGGATTCAGTTCTACAAGCATATGTAAAGGTCAATGACTACAAGAAATCTCGTCACAATAGCAAAACAAATAACCATAATGTGACAATGATAATTAAATTCAATAATAGTAAATCAAAATCAACTCTTATGTCAACTAAGAAAAGTATGGGCCCGTTATATAATAACGATATTTTTGCCTCGTCAAATCTATCTGGATCCAGTAGTAAGGATAAGGAGATTTATATAAATGATCGAATCACACCATATAATCTAGAACTTCTTAGTGCATTATCTGTTTTAAAAAAAAGTAAAATTATTGCCCATTCGTGGTACCGTTTTGGCAATGTATACACAAGAATTAACTCAGCGGATACTACAAATATTCTAATCAAACACACCAATGATATTTTACGTCTATCAAGTCAAATAACAGATGATGAAGTTACTGACGATGATGATGGACATGTGGATGACGTAAGAGATGAAGATGACGTAGTGGATGATAATTGTTAAACAAAAAACATAATCGACAAAAACAAATTGCAGTAAAATACAGTATTTCCTATCGATCAACCAACAAATGAATAAAGATAATCAAACACAATTATGAATATTCTTAATACGAGTGGCGTAAACAAACATTACTTAGACTTAAGTAAATTTAAGAAATCAACTGAAAGTTTAAATGTTAATAATGCAATTGTCATACTATATATAAATATTAATAGGATACATAACAAACTAGAAGGAATAGAAGAACTATTATCTGAAACTATAAAAATTAAGGATGACGTTGTTATCTTGGTCGAAACTTTTTTGGGTAAGAATGAAACACAATTTTATAATTTAAATAATTATGATGCATTTCATGTCTGTCGTGAAGGTCGAATGGGTGGTGGTGTAACAATATTTACAAGAAAATATTTAATGTGCGAAATAAATCATAGGGAATCTTTCTTAGAATTTGATTTCCTTGCAATAAAATCTCGAAAAACCAAATTAATGATTGCAGGTGTTTAGACCACCTCATACAGATGAATTTAGATTTATTGATTTTTTAAATGAAAAGATGGAAAAATTTCATAGTTATGTTATTGTAGGGGATATTAATATAAACCTATTAAACAATCGTGACTCATCTGTTATCAACTATCTTAATACTGTACAGTTGAATAATTTCTCGGTGGTAAATGAAATAAATGATACCTATATTACTCGTCGTAACAATTCAATTGGTACAGTTATAGATCATATTCTATGCCCTAAATCTATCAATAGAAAATTTCATGTATTATATGATGATACTTATTTGAGTGACCATAAATTGTTGTTATTCAGTTATACCAAGTATTTGAACTCAGCTTCCGAACCATTAATAGTAACTAGTACCAATAAAAAGAAAATTGACTTGTTTATTGAAAATTATAATTTTACGAATGTTACATGCAACGAATTCTATGAAGCTCTCTGCGACGAAATAATCAAACATGAAAAATCGTTCATAATCAAACCGAAAGGCCAGAGGAGTTTCTCGAAGCCATGGTTTACAGAGTCCCTGAAAAATGATATAAAAAAGAGAAACAAACTTTATAAATTAAAAAAAACATACCCACAAAACAGTACATTTACATCTTCGTTTAAGATAATAAAAAAAAGTATACAAGACGAAGTAATAAGGCTTAAATCTGAATATTACACTTCCAAGTTTTCGGATTATAAAAATAACCCCAAAAAATTCTGGTCTCTTATAAATGAAATACTCACAAACCACTGTGGAAATACATTAGTATCTGAACAAATCACACTTAAAATTGGGCCAACATTAGTGATAGATCAAGAAGTTATAGTCGAGAAATTTAATTCATTTTTCAATGATATAGGAACTAAATTGACAAGTTCTCTAAAGGATAATATTAATCCTAATGAAACTCAAGAAACTACGCTGAATGTCTTTTCAAATACCACTGAGCAGGAAATATGTAATATTATAGCTAACCTCGATCCTACAAGTGCAAAAGGTTGGGATAACATATCTCCATCCATGATAAAACAATATTCTTCTAAAATAGCAGGCCTTTTAAGTGAAGGAATAAATACTTGTTTTAAAGAAAAGGTTTTCCCAGACAAACTAAAAATTGCAAGAATAACGCCGATCTTCAAATCTGGTGACAAAACAGACCTCAATAATTATCGACCCATATCAATTCTTCCTATTAATTCTAAAATATATGAACGAGCAATATTTAACAGAATTAAATCACACATAAAAGACAATAAGATACTTCATCAAAATCAATTTGGGTTTTTGGAGAACAGCAGCACGTTATCGGCTACACTTTATCTAATGGAAAAAATTTATAATAACATTGAAGCAAAAAAACACACAGCATGTATTTTCATAGATCTCAGAAAAGCCTTTGATTGTGTAGATTATATAATATTGATAATGAAATTAGAAATATACGGTATTACTGGTGATGCATTGGATCTAGTTAAAAATTATTTAACTAATCGAAAACAATTTGTTAGAGTAAATAAATTTAAATCCAAACTTTTAACTTTGAAATGTGGAGTACCTCAAGGTTCAATTTTAGGTCCTCTCTTGTTCATCATTTACATTAATGATATATTTAATCTTCCATTACGTGGTATAATCCAACTTTTTGCCGATGATGCTGTATTGACTTATGGTGAAATGAGTTCATGTGAACTTAAAGACAATATGGAACATGATTTAAAACTCATTGAAAGTTGGCTTAGCAAAAATAAACTTTTATTAAACATAGAAAAAACAAAGTTTGTTATATTTAGAGCTAATATTCGATTTCCTTCTTTTGATGAAATCAGCTTTAACGGGAATGTAGTTAAACGTTCCGAACAATGTCAATATTTAGGACTTCAAATAGATTCGAGATTAAATTGGTCCAATCACATTAACAACATCAAATCAAAAATAGCTCCAATTATTGGAGTTCTCAAAAGAGTAGGCAAGTTTCTAAAAAAGGACGTCGCGTTTAACATTTATTACTCACATATTTTGTCACACCTACTATATATGGCACCAATATGGGGTGCAGTTTGTTCAACTCGAATAGATGATCTACAAATATAACAAAACAAAGCCATTAAAGCCTTATTTGGATTGAATAAATTCACACCAACTAAGCTATTATATAACACCTCCCTATTGCCTATACGAAAATTGATCATCTATGAGTTTTTACTAACAATATATAAAATGGAAAACAAGCTTCTGAAATTCAATAACTATCTCACCACCAACCATGAAATCACTGAGAGACAGACACGAAATGCATTAAATTATCGTTTACCTCATTATACACTTCCAATAACAAGAAATAGTATATTTTACAATGGTTTTGATCAATTTAACAAGTTACCATCAACAGTTAAAACTTTAAGATTGACTTATTTTAAAAAAGAAATCAAATTAAAGTTATTCAATGATTTTATCATCGAATATAATATGACACATGCATAATTAATTGAAAACGAATTATGTTTCGCAGCACGCCTCGTATATTTATTAGAAATAATTATAAATTTAAAAACTAAAAAAGAAAATTTCTAGCTTAAAAATAAAGTAATTGTAACTAAAGTATTTGTATAGTTTGTAGAGTTCTACTTTTACGTTATATAATATAAATGTTGTAACATAATGTATATTTTCCTAATTATAAATTTCAAATTTGTGGAAAATAAATACAAAAAAAAAAAAAAAAAAAGGATCAGAGACTGACCCTTCGATTACTATTCTACAATTTGATCCCGATGTTGTGAGTTTGCACAGAGAAACAAGTTTCTCTGGGATACCAAGGCATATGAGTGCGGACTAGAGGTTGTCGCGGATGATACTATCATATGCTTGCCTGAAATCAACGTAGAGCTGGTGAATGCTGATGTTGTACTCCCAACATTTTTCCAGAATCATCCTTAATGTAAAACATTGATCTGTGGTTGAGCGGTTGGGACGAAAACCACACTGATAGTCACCGATGATAGATTCGGCGAACGGGATGAGTCGAGCAAGTACGACATTAGCTAGTATTTTATATGCTGCGTTCAACCACGATAATTCGCACACTTTAGACGGTCACCTTTCTTATGTAGCGGAACAATGAGAGCCGTTTTCCATTCAGCAGGCAGTTCTTCTTGGTCCCAGATTGCTAGAATCAGATCGTATATACGTGAGACCAGAGCTGCTCCTCCATTTTTAAGTAGTTCTGCGGGAATTCCATCGAAACCTGGTGATTCGCCATTTTTCAGTTTTTTAATTGCAGCTTCCACTTCCTCTATTGCTGGGTAAGGGACAAAAATCTCTTCAGTTGATGGAGCAATTGCTCGAATAGGATGAACTTCATTCGTCCTATTCAATAGGTCTTGAAAGTGGGATCGCCACACTGCCAGCACATCACGTTCACTTGTTGTAAGTTCATTATTTTCATTTTTGATGGCTGTAGATCTTGGGTGGAAATCTTTTGTCAGATTCCGTGCATTGGCAAAGCACTCTTTTGAATTTCCGTTGGCCGCATGTTGGTTGATGTCTTCAATGCAGCTCTTCATGTGTTCGCGCTTCCTTTTACGTAGAAGTTTTGTTGAGGCTTTCCTGGCGCATAGATAATCAGCTTGGAAGCTTCGGGTGTTCCTTGTTAACCATTTTTATCGCAGTTTTTGTTTATGTTCAACGGATTGGCGGCACTCGTCGTCGAACCATTCGTTGTGTGATTTCGGTGGCCGCTTTCCGATTGTAGTTTGTGCTGCGGCTATAATGGTTGATTGAAGCGTTTGCCATTCTTCGTGTATGTTTAATGGCATCTCAGAAGAGATGTCATGCTCTTCTATGTTTTGTGTTATTATTTCCTGATATCTGTTCAGCGTTTCCGGATGTTTAAATGCATCGACGTTCCAGCGCACGGTCTTTTTTGCTTGTCTATTAAATGTAGATGATAATTTGCACTTGTACTTAAAGATGACAAGCATATGATCAGTGTCCATATCAGCACCTCTGTATGATCGAACGTCAGTTACACTTGTGGAGTGTCTCTTAGAGATCATGACGTGATCGATTTGATTTTCCGTTCTTCCGTCATTTGATTTCCACGTTGCCTTGTGAATTCTCTTGTGAGGGAAGAAAGTGCTGGAATTTACTAGATCATACATCATAGCCAGCTCGGTTGCGCGAAAACCGTTATTGTTGCTGGTATGATGCAAGCTGTCAGGGCCGATATGTGTTTTAAGTTCTGCAATCCTACCAATTTGAGCATTAAAGTCACCTACCACGATTTTTATATCGTGCCGCGGGATTTTATTGATGACTTCTTCGAGTTCTAGGAAGAACAGGTCTTTAATATCATCTGCTTTATCTTCAGTAGGTGCATGAACATTGACGATCGTTACATTGAATTTTTGCGTGCGGATTCTCAGTGTTATTCTGATTCACCCTGCGAACCATTTGGGATTCAAACTGTGAATCCTCTTGGACTTTTCTAACACCCCAATAGAATTAAACCTACATTAAACAATGATAAAAATTATTATTATTATTATCGCGATTATTGCGATCGTTACAGTGTGCATAACCGCATATTAATTGGGCAGAAGTCGATAACATGCTGATTCACGGTGTATAAGAAAGCCAACTCCAAATTCTCCTCCGTTTTGATGACCGCAATAATAAAGAGTGTATCCTTTCGCTGTTTCGTGATAATATATTGAACAATTTAAAATCACTACGAAAGAAAGAATCGAAAGAAAACCCAAGAGCTGCTTCATCACTCAATACCAGTATGTTTAGTGTTAATCGTGAAAATATCAGACCAATTTCATATTAATGAAAGACTAACAAAATCAAATTCTTTCCTATTTAAACGTACTAGAGATCTTAGGCGGAAAATGAAATTAAAATAAGTGTGGTGTTAAGGCTAAATCGACACCATAATCAACAAAACATTTAAAAACAACACATTAATCAATAATACTTCTAAACGACACAATTATCAACAATACATTTTTAATTCATACGACACAATAACCAACAATACATTTCTTAACACTTAAACAACACAATAATCAACCATTCATTTACTAATATGTAAACGATACAAATTATCCACCATACATTTATTAACACTTAAAACAACCATACATTTATTAACATTAAATAACGATACAATTGACAACCATTCATTTATTAACATTTAAACAACACAATATTATCACTATTTGACCGACACAATAATCAACATTACATTTTTCCAAAATCAAAATAAACAAATGCATACACAATTCAAACGTCAAAATGCAACAAAAACCAGATAACAACAATGGGTTGTAAAGTTGCTAGCCATAATACTCCCTCTAGAAGGAAAGTTATTCAACGATAATGCAGATTATATCTTACGCCAAATTAAATAATGTGTGAAATGTGTCAACTAAGCTGGCTAGTGTAAAGCTATATTAACAGATGGAACTGGGAAATTGGCCTCTTTTGTCATCATTCATTGTCAACGAAGTGATCTTTCTAGATTATTGGTTTTCTCGTGCAAAGGTTTTTTTGTGAAATACTGGACGTGGTTGTTCTGCAGTTTTTATTATAGATAAAAATAGGGGATCCAAAAGCTGTGAAACCAAGGAGTTGGTGCCTAACAACATCGGTAAGAGTTTTTATTATAATAAAGTGATAATAAAAAATATAAGTGGTAATGATGACAAAATCCGTCCGTCATTTTGTGAATGCATTTAATCTAGTCATCATATGTAAAAGTAATTAACGTCATCATAACAAATGCAATCAACTTAGTCTTCATGTGTGAGAATGATATGTGATGTTACAATCGAGTCTTCATATGTGTTAGTAGTTTTAAATTCCAGTCTTCAAATTATGATGATACCACAATATACGTCATCAGTCTTCAACATTGAATTGTGGTTATTTAATCTCCAACACACAATAAAGTTTTCAACATTTTATATTACCACAATATACGTCTCCAGTCTTCAACATTGAATTGTGGTTATTTTAATCTCCAACTACAACATAAGTGAATTTTCAGTCTTCAACATTTGATGATACCGCAATATACGTCACCAGCCTTCAACATTGAATTGTGGTTATTTAATCTCCAACATACAATACAAGTCACTTCCAGTCTTCAATATTGAATTGTGGTTATATAGTCTTCAACGTTTGATATTACCACAATATACGTCGCCAGTCTTCAACAATGAATTGTGGCTTTTTAGTATTCAACATTTGATGATACCACAATATATGTCAACATATACGTCTTCAACATTGAATTGTGGTTATTTAATCTCCAACATACAATACAAGTCACTTCCAGTCTTCAATATTGAATTGTGGTTATATAGTCTTCAACGTTTGATATTACCACAATATACGTCGCCAGTCTTCAACAATGAATTGTGGCTTTTTAGTATTCAACATTTGATGATACCACAATATACGTCAGCAGTCTTCAACATTGAATTGTGGTTATTTAATCTCCAACATACAATACAAGTCAATTCCAGTCTTCAACATTGAATTGTGGTTATATAGTCTTCAACATTTTATATTACCACAATATACGTTTCCAGTCTTCAATATCGAATTGTGGTTATATAGTCGTCAATATTTGATATTACCACAATATACGTCGCCAGTCTTCAACATTGAATTGTGGTTATATAGTCTTCAACATTTTATATTACCACAATATACGTTTCCAGTCTTCAACATTGAATTGTGGTTATATAGTCTTCAACATTTTATATTACCACAATATACGTTTCCAGTCTTCAATATCGAATTGTGGTCATATAGTCTTCAACATTTGATATTACCACAATATACGTCGCCAGTCTTCAACATTGAATTGTGGTTATTTAATCTCCAACATACAATACAACTCAATTCCAGTCTTCAACATTGAATTGTGGTTATATAGTCTTCAACATTTTATATTACCACAATATACGTTTCCAGTCTTCAATATCGAATTGTGGTTATACAGTCTTCAATATTTGATATTACCACAATATACGTCGCCAGTCTTCAACATTGAATTGTGGTTATTAAATCTCCAACATACAATACAAGTCAATTCCAGTCTTCAACATTGAATTGTGGTTATACAGTCTTCAATATTTGATATTACCACAATATACGTCGCCAGTCTTCAACATTGAATTGTGGTTATTAAATCTCCAACATACAATACAAGTCAATTCCAGTCTTCAACATTGAATTGTGGTTATATAGTCTTCAACATTTTATATTACCACAATATACGTTTCCAGTCTTCAATATCGAATTGTGGTTATATAGTCTTCAACATTTGATGTTACCACAATGTACGTCGCCAGTCTTCATTAATGAATTGTGGTTACATAGTCTTCAACATTTGATATTACCACAATATACGTCAGCAGTCTTCAACATTGAATTGTGGTTATTTAATCTCCAACACACTATAGTCTTCAACATTTGATGATACTACAATATACGACGCCAGCCTTCAACACCGAATTGTGGTTATTTAGTCTCCAACATCCAACATAAGTCAATTCCAGTCTTCAACATTGAAGAGAGGTTAATTAGTCTTCAACATACAACATAAATCAATTCAAGTCTTCAACATTGGATTGCGATGATTTAGTCTTCAACCTACAATGTAAATGAATTCCAGTCTTCACCATGTGATGTTATTAACGCAATTGCATTAGCAGCCTTCAAAATTGAATTGTTGTTTCTTCAAACCAATGTCAACCAACCTAATATACAGTCCATTAAAAATTTTGTATTGTTAAACATTAAATGAGATTTAATTTGAAGTTGTTCTTTTATTTTAAAGATTTAGGATTGGCCTGGATTTCAGGACGTGTTACCGTTTTGTCAGTGATAACCATTATCATGTGGATTCAAAATGGTAAAGTTCTTGTTAAAAAAAACATTAGATGGGGGTTGCCCCATCGTTAATATCAAAAGTATAAATCAACTGCATGAATTTAAACTCTGATAAACCAAATTTTGCTTTACCAATTGAATCACACTCTCAATATAATTCTCAAATAGAAACAGTTTAATTTCGCAATTTAAATTCAATGAAATGTATGTACCTCAACGCTCGTAGTATTGGAAACAAGATGACATGAATTATTTATTAAATAAAATTAAAACGCGAATTGATATAATTATTGTAACAGAAACATAGTTTTCAACAAGCGATGCCAAATTTTTTACTTTTCCAAATTATGTTTGCTATTCTGCAAGTAGACCAAAAAGGTGGTGGAGTAGGCATTGTTGTGCATAATTGTTATTCATCCAAAATAGTGTCAAGTTTCAGCAATGATCAACGCAGCATTCTCACGGTAAATATAAAATTTGGTAAATTTCGGTAAATATAACATGTATAGACCTCCGAAACAAAATCAGAATGAGGTGGAAAATTTTTTGCAACTTCTAGACAGTGAATTGAGTAAATATAACAATAATCGCAAATTTTTATTCGGGGATTTTAATTTTGATTTGATTAAGATGGATGCTAATACATGGAAATATGTATCAATAATATCGTCGAACGGCTTTTACATTTGTGATGCAAAATCGGTTACAAGGCCAATATCTAAAAGTTGTCTAGATCACCTGAGTGTCAATAATTCAAATCAGAATATTAATCAATATTTTGTAGAATACGAATCTTTGATCACTGTATTGTCTTTTCAGAATTTGTTCCAACAAAAAAAAAGAAAATTTAAAGCTATGAAAAAGATCGATACAATGCATAGACAAATTCATTTGAATCATCTAGCTGAATCTATAATCATGAATCCAATCAAATTATGTGAAACAGATGATTGCAATACTATTTATGAGTGCTTTATTGATCAGCTTGATGGTCATATTAGAAAAACATCCGTATCTACTAAATCAAATCATAAAAAACATACAAATTTTATACAATCTAAACCCTGGATGGATTCTGAGTATCAACGTGTCATAATAGCAAAGAATCATTGGTTCTCAAAGTGGTGTAAGGACAGGAATAATATCTTACTCAAAACCGAATACAAATTCTGGAAACAGTAATCAGTGAACCTTAGACTGCGAAAAATCAAAGATTACTATGGTAAACGATTCAAAAATAGTTTAGGTGATATGAAGAAAAGCCCTTCCCAATGGGGATATACCGGAAACAAATACTACACCTATTGATGGCCTGAACCATGAATCAGCTGGAAGAATTGTTGAGGAAATTAATATTCATTTCTCAGTATCAGGACAGCATATTGCAGAATTGTCGCAATCGACTTTTATTTTTATCCAAGAGTTTTACATTTTCCAACAATAAATGAAATTTACGGTTATGCGCGGTCTCTAACCGACGAAAAATCTCTAATTTACACTAATAGAATTTAATTTATCTAATTTTGACTTCTAAAACAAAAAAAAACGGGTGGGTGAGTTTTCTGCATAGGATCTTGATGAAACTTTGGCAAATGATACAGGTTCACTTGAAAATGGAAGATCTGGATTCATTTCAAATTTGGACAAAATGGCGGGGGGTCTCCCGAACACCTCTAAGTTTAAATCTTTAATAACTTCTGATCGCAGGATATGATCTTATTGAAACTTAGTATATAAGGTTTTAGTACTGTTTCCAAGATTTCTGCATACCAACTTCCGGTTTGTCACTTCCGGTTAAAAAGTTTTTTTTTCAGGTGTTTATCCCTACTGTAGCCTACAATTACCGATCGATTTTCATGAAACGTTACGAAAAGCTTTTAACTAACATGAGAAAGATTTTATCAGCTTTTGGAGCACATTGGATAAATGGTTGGGGGGGTCCACCAAACAACAGGTGGTTTTTTCCACAAAGTTTTTATGTTTGTTGGGAGCATAAACCATTAATTCGTGAATGAATTTTGATGACACTTTGGAAAAAGACGCAAACATGTATGACAAAGAACTCATTAGTTTTTGAGCGATAGTGAGCAATTGAGAGACGCTGCGTATCGCAAAATGCGTTGTAATAGAAATTCGGTAAATACCGCTGCATACCGTAGGTTGCGTAATTCAGTGAATTTGCTTGTATGTTCCGCTAAGCGAAACTACTATTTTGGTAATGTCGATTCGTCTCCCAATAAGAAATGGAAGAAATTTCGCGATCTCGGCTTGCTCGCCGGAAATAATGACACAAGTTTCTTGGATCAATTTGCGGTGGACGAGATGAATAAACACTTTTCTGAGAGTCCTACCGTTCCGATAACAATTCCGCTACCAAATTCAACCCTGTCTACCTCACTTGAACGTAATAATTCATTCAGTTTCTCCTGTGTCACACAGGATGAAGTATTGCTGGCGATATGCTCAATCACATCCAATGCAGTTGGTGTCGATGGAATCCACATTAAATTTTTGAAAATAATTCTGCCATTATTTCTCCCTTACCTTACCATTTTCTTTAATAATTTAATTGTAACTTCCTGCTATCCTGATAACTGGAAAATCGCCACAGTCGTTCCTATTCCCAAAACTAACTCACCCACTGTCCTTAAAGATCTTCGACCGATAAGCATATTACCTGTTTTATCCAAAGCATTTGAAAAACTAATAAATTCGCAATTAACGACACATCTTGAAAATAATAACCTACTCGATCCCCTCCAATCTGGATTTAGAGTAAAACATTGTACTGCGACATCATTGCTAAAACTAACCGATGATATAGGGAGAGGAATGGATGAACCTAACTCTTTCACTGTTCTAATTCTTCTGGATTTTCGAAATGCTTTCGGTTTGATTAGCCCTACCCTATTAATTCAAAAACTTTATCTATATTATGGCTTTAGTAGTTCTGCTATTAATATGATTTTTTCATACCTCTGTAACCGTTCACAATTTGTCACTGTTAATAATAGGAGTTCTAGAGTGCTAAAAATTGATTTGGGTGTTCCCCAGGAATCGATCCTGGGACCACTACTTTTCTCATTATTTATTAATGACTTACCGTTAGTAATCATATATATGATGTACTTGCTCTACGCTGATGACTGTCAAATGTATATCTCTGGGAAACTAATTGATATATGTGAAATATTCCGTAAAATTAACTGTGACTTGTCTCTAATTTACAACTGGTCAACTCAGAATGGTCTCCTTCTCAACCCCATGAAGACTCAGGTACTTTTTATTACGAAAACTGGAATTGATATTGAACTAGTAACAAAATCAGTCAAAAACCTCGGCCTGATAATGAATTCTACACTCTCTTGGTCAGATCACGTACAGGAGATCTGTCGAAAGATTAATTTCGTTCACTACCGCCTGAATTTATTACGTGACATAACCCCGCAACACCATCGTATGACACTGATTCGTAGCCTGATAGTTCCGTATTTTAATTATTGCGATGTGATAGACTAGCCATAGACTTCTAGTGGCCTTCAACTCATGTTTGAGGTACATATATTCCTTAAGAAGATATGATCATGTCTCTGAATACCAAACATCAATACTTGGCTGTACGTTAGAACAATATTTCTGTTTTCGGATCGCTGTTTTTATTTTCAATTTACTTAGGTTTAAAACACCGAATTATTTATTTAGTAAAATAAGATTTTCTCATTCTGACCGCACTCAGCACCTCATAGTTCCACATAACAACTGGAGGCAGTTTAGTGGCTCTGTATTTGTCTATGGAATCTCTAATGTTTGGAATAAGTTACCCCTTAATATTCGTCAATCTCGTACACTATCTAAATTTAAAACTGAAGCTTTTATTTATATTAAAAATAATTTCTGTCATAATCTGTGATTTTAGCTTTATTAATTTTTAATTATAACAACAAACTGTATTTATATATATGTGATATAGACTATGAAATTATTATTTCCTTTTAAGTATTAATTATGCATAGATTTGGATTAGTCCTAAGTTTCCTTTCTTGTATGTATAGCAGACGCATTGAAAATTTGTAAAATTAAGTCTGATTGAATAAAATAAATTGAAATTGAAATATTTATGTGTTGTTGTGACACATATTGTAAACCCTATAACACAACACATTTTATTCAAAAATATGCGCAGGACATCAGGATGTGATAGCTCGTCCAAAAATATGATAAAAGTTTCTCTTAACTTCCCCTCTAAATTGCACCATTTTCGAGATACAGGGTGTTGAAATTGCAAAAAAAATTTCGTTTTTTGCGAATATCTCCGGAGCCGTTTATCGTACAGAAAACAGCTTTGGTAAGCATTTTCTACTCACTATAAGCTAAATTTTGTGCGGATTTTTTTTTAAGTCTTAATTGGTGAAGGTGTTGAATGGGTAGTGGGTGTTTTTCTCCCCCAATTTCTACGATACTGGAAAAAATTTCCGTTTTTTTAGGCGCTCATTGCAGCAAAATGTAATCTGCTGCATTGCAGCAAAATGTAATTTGAAAATTTGAAAATTCATTAAGATATGTAAAGAATTTAAAAAGAGCGACATTAACGCCAAATTTCGGCATGAAATTAATATGAAAATACATTTTATTCACAACAACTAAGTAATTTGTCGTTTTCCAACTTTTTAAAAGTTGGGAAGTACTTGATTGCTTACTTTTATTTCTCAACCGGTTGGGAAGTAACGCTTTTCGACCTGAGTAGGAATTTCGATTGCGATTGCTAACTTTTACTTCCCAACTGGTTGGGATTTTTTTTTTCTTTTCGACAGATTACTTAGTTGTTGTGAATAAAATAGTATACAAACCTCGGTGGAAATGTCATTTCTGTCTAGAGATTAAGTTAACCTTGGCACACGCGCCTCGGTTAACTGTATTTTCTCTCGACAGAAATGACATATTTTCCACCTCGGTACGTAATCTACTATTTAGGGTTCCGTTTCTTATACGAAACACTGTTGGTGACAGCAAAACGTGTTTTTCACATTATTTCGATTATTTCGATTATCTCGATTACTATAAATCCAATGACCCTGAAATTTGGCGTGCGTATAAAACTAATCTGTCCACACAAGATGAGGGGTTGAAAAATAAACAAAATGGTTTTCGTTTGGTTAACAGGGCTACGATGTGAGGCCTTTGAGAAAATACATTTTTATATCGAGTCAAATAGGGTATCATATGAAAGGGCTTCACTTCAGCATTTCTAAAACATATATTTTGGAATTTTACACCCCACTATTTTTTGTGTAAATCTAAATAATAGCGTTTTCTGTATGTTTTAATTCCAAGATTAGCTCTGAGCCTAAGTAATCGAAAATCTTAAAAAGTATTTTGAATGATAGAAAAAGGGGTAAAAACACCATTTAAAACCCTGTCAAGTGGAGTGTCATAACAGCTTGACTGTTTGCACAAACCGATTGACTTGTAAAACATGGATCCGATTTCAAATATTAACATTTTTTTCTAGAAACTTAACATAAACTTGATAACACAGGCTTAGAACCTCTATCAAATATTAAAACCAGTCGCAAATGAATGCAGTCTTAGACAATAAGTAATTTGGAAACAGGTACGACATGATTTGGATTTCTTGGCAGCCTTAGCGATTAAGTACGAATTTGGAGCGGTGACATGACTTGGATTTATTTGACCATGTTAACAGTGTAAAAATTTGGAGCAACATTATTTGGTGTGATTTTTGATCAATGTATTTATGTATGTGATTGTAATTTACTATAGACATTTACGATTAAACATTTATTTTGCTATGCGTCTATGGTCTGGCAATATAAAAATTTCTTTTACATTCACGGAATCCTTGGCGAGCGAATTTTACTCGCACTTGTCTGACCTGTTTTCGTTTGAAATTCGTTTTCAATTTAACAATATTGCATATTATGCAGTTACATCGACGTCATCTAGAGCCGGAGGATTAGCACAACAACCTCCGCTACAGTCATAACAATGTCATTCGTCGTATAACAACATCAGGGATAAATATAAAAAATCTTTATGTCGCAGTACCACTTGGGCTAGCTAACCGCTTAGCTCAGCTTCGAGACCCCTTAATATAAAAAATTCAATAATTCTCAAAATACAGGGAAAATTAATTCATATTGAAAGTTTTTAGGTTTTTAAATCTTAATATATTGTAGAGAAAGATCACTTTTTCACTTCATTTTAATAATTAATTTTATCTACCAATAAGCACAAAACCAAAAGTAAATTCTTACCTGTAATCTTTCTTTTGAATGAATTTTTAAATGCTTGTTCAAATTTGATTTGTCTGTAAATTCTTTATGACATTCAGAACATTCAAACAACCTTTCACGTGTATGAAGGTTCATATGTTGTTTAAGAGTAGATTTGTTGGCTAACTTATGATCACATAGTTTACAAGAAAACTGAAAACAAATAGAAAATAAAATAGCTTTAAAATTTCTTCAAATGGTTTTTCAAACATGCTAATAAACTTTATAACTGTGATACATTATAACCGGCAGTAATGCCCGATTTATAGTCGGTAACGTAAACTTAAGTCTTAACTAAAGTTCATTTCATTCTATCTTAAAGATTTGGTTAAGGATTTTTTGACGTTTAGTATAAAAACTAAAGAAATCTTAAATTTAACTGAAAGTGTCCATAAAAATAAAATTTTATTCATTAAGAAATGTAATGGATATAAAAAGACTAAAGAGCGACATAAACGAAAAATTTGGGCATGGAATTAATCTGAAAATAAATTTTTTATTTTAAATTTTGCATTAAATATTTATTTTGATTTCATTATTTTAAATTTTGATTTTAAATTACAAACCCAAAACTTATTTCAAATCAAACGTCAAAGAATACGTTATTTCTTGCCGACTATAAATCAAAATTTTGATGTGTCTTAAGTTACGGTTAAGTTAAAGTTAACGTTACCGACTGTAAATCGGGCATAAGATCGTTAACTGGAATAAAACGTTACCTCTAGTTTTCTTGATGTGTGGATTTTCATATGATTTTTTAAAGTATCTTTCCTTCTAAATTCGTTTTGACAGTGTGCACATTGAAACAGGTTTTCGCAGGAATTTCTATCAAACTTCTTTCTGAAAAAACCATTTGGCCATCCATCAAAAAGGATCGACAAATGGCACAGAACTGCCTGGCTTGCCAATAGGCAAAAGTTTCTCGCCAAACTCAATATCTTTTAGGTAATTATCCTCAAACTTCTCAACGATTTTCCGAGATTCATATGGACATTATTGGTCCACTACCTCAGAGGACAAACGTTATTGTGTGTTGTACACTATTATTGACCGTTATACTCGAAGGCCTGATTCCTATCTCGGATAATACAGTTGAAACGGTAGCATCAGCTCTCTACTCAAATTGGCTCGCTCGTTTTGGAGTACCTTCAGTAATCGTCACTGATCAGAGCTCCCAATTCGAATCCAATCCCTTTAACGAGTTGTAAAAACTTATCGGTTTCGGACGTAAACGCACCACAAGTTACAATCCTGAATGTAACGGACTAATTGAACGTTGGCACCGAACTCTAAAATCCGCGATATTGGCCTACGACAGAACGGACTGGACACGAATTCTACCGTCAATACTACTTGGTTTACGAACCACTTTCCGTGAAGATTTCCAATCTTCATCGGCTGAGCTCGTCTACGGTACTAACATACGTCTTCCCGGAGTCATAATTCTAATTCCATTCCTCAATCTGATTTCGTTTCACAACTGAAACAACATTTTAATCACCTTCGCCCCTCTACTGTGTCAAGACACTCTTCTACTAATGTTTTTATCTCCAAAAATCTCCAGTCATGTTCGCATGTCTTCTTACGTACTGACTTAGTACGTAAATCACTACAACCACCATACAAAGGTCCCCTTAAAAGTCATCAGCCGCGATGGTAAAAATTTCGTTATTGACCGTAAACGTCAACATATTCGAGTTTCCATCGACAGATTAAAACCTTGCTTTAGGGAACAATCTGAAGATGACTCAACTCAAAACTCACCTACTTCGAGTACTAATCTCATTCGCGCAGATTGCTTCTACAGATATTGTCCATCCTACTTCTTCGGACACATTCTAGTATTTTCCTTCTACCTCCGCAGAAACAAGAAAACGCGATACTAAGGCAACTGTATCACCTAAAAGGGTGAGATTTAATCTCATTCCTCAAACACAGATATTCCATCCTGCATCCACAATTACGCGAGCAGGTAGAACCACTCGTACCCCTGCTCGTTTCCTTCGTGCTGTAGCACATTAATCTCTATATCGTCCTATCTTTGATTACACTAGGGGGGGAGTGTTGTGGCGAACATTTAAATTAAATTTCAAAAATTAAAATTTAGTTGGCGATGTTTTTTTACCGTAACAAGATTTAGAAATAAACAAAATAATTTCAATTCTAGTTTTTCCGCAATGTAAAAAATTCTTGTTTTTCGTTTTGCAAAAGTTTATTTTTCTTTTCGGGATTGCAGAAAAGTTCCCTTATTATATTTTGTTCAAATAAAAACAAGTATATATAGTTTTGATTTTAAAGAAAAAGATCAATTATAATAAACATTGAAATTTCTATTGTGAAATAAAATTTAAATAATTTTATGGATTTAAAAAGATCTGATTGTTCTGAACATTTTAAATTGTATATATGTATGTGAATTAAAATATAAATAATTATTATGTTATGTTTGATTCAACGTTGTGGAGATTCTATCAAATTGATTTTAGACTCATTTTAACCAAAGATGTAATGGATTTGTAAAGAGGTGGATTAAAGCAAGTAAGTCAATTTATTATTTATTATTGATCTATTACTGTTGAATCAAGTGTGGAATTGATATACAATTGAGAAGGAACATTGTTTGGATTCTTTTATTATTCACCTGATTTTAATCATCAAATTGCTGGATCAGTGACTTCAAGAATATTTAACTGGAAGAAGGTTTATGGCAGAACAATTTTATTATTTGACTAAGAATTTCTGAATTACAACTATTATTAAAAATTACTGCTATAGAGGTTAAAAATTTTGTACGGAGAAAAGAAATGTGATGATATAAAACGTTGTAGAAATCAAACATTTTTATTTGCAATGGTGTTCACAGCGTGAAGTATTAAATTAAAAATAATTTGATTTGTTGTAAGCCTAGATATCAAATTAGTTGAAAGCTTTTAAAATAAAAAGTGTTTACAGCACAGATTTAAATTACATCTACTAATTTGGTATGTCGCTGTAAATGCGATAGCGATATGAGTCTGCTTTTCATGACATTAAGACTATAATATTTTTAGGTTTTGTTTATGTCTGTAAATATGTGATTTAATTTTCAATGTATTGAGTGGATTTTGTTCGATTTAAAATTTGTTAACTCAATTATTGTGTAATCATTTTTAAATGATCTTCCAGTTTGACATGCATATATGTTCTGACAGTTATCACTTCTTAACTTACATGCAAAAGTTTCATTATTTTTGATGTTGATTATGGCTTAGAGGAAAAGTTGATTTAATATCTTTATTTTTAGATATGTATATGTATTTTAACTGAAATATTATCTTCTTGCTTTAGTTTTAGATAACTAAGTCTCTCCATGTCGCGTGCTCGAATTGCCTTGTGAAGTTTCACATATATTTTATTTTAAGTCCGGCTTGAGATTTATCGGGTTATGGAGGTCATCCCAACGATCGTAACGACCAACTTATATCATGCCACTAAGTTGAATTTCTAAGTAAATGTGATTGAAATAAACCAAGTTCCATATTGCTTTTCTACTGAATTTCAATCTTTTTTAACATATTATTTTTTTCATACAAAATATCAAATTTCACCTTTTGGAAATAACAAGAAAACAACAACTTTATGTAAATTCAAAATTTCTGTCTTGGAGAAACTTTTTATTCCCAAGTTGACGGGTCAGTCGGTCAGATGATGTTCAATGGAGTTCAGTGTGGTTTGAACAGTTAAATTTTTCATTTTTATTCGTTTTTGTTGTGAAAGATAGACGAGCTTTAAATTTTACATTAGTTAAACGTCCTTCGTGGATGAGAATATGGCATTCGAGTGTTTCGCTTGGGAAGCCATGCGTATTTTCTGGTCAAGCAACTAATCGAAACTATTACCTTTGGTCTGTTTTCGGTATTTTTTAAGGTGTGAAGCCTAGTTATTCCAACACTTGAATATTTTTTACATTTTAAACATTTATATGGGGTTTTATCCGTGTGAGCTTTCGTATTCATTTTCAAGGCAAGTTCATCCGTAAAGCTTTCCTTGCACGTCTTACAACTATGCATTTTTATAACAATTTCAGATCCTAGTTCTATTTCCTAGAGAGCGGCATTATCGTAGTTTAGGCACTATTAATAATTTTTTTTTAAATTTTCAATTATTTTGTTGAGTATAGACAAAGAATCATTGATTAAAATAAAAGTGCGGACACAACACTTAAAAAAAAGATGTGGGCATATTAAAAACAAATATTTCATACAAAATCCGGATTCTCCACTAGTTCGGATTTGACTCCCATATTCGTAGATCCATAATGCTCTACATTCAATGTCAACTTAGTTGAAGTATGAAGAACGGTAAAACGTATTCGTAGAATAAATAAAATAACACATAAATTGACACTAAAACTGAATTAAAATAATTGTGATGTTAAGTTGTTCGTCCAAAAACAAATTTTTATCTCGTCGCTGGTCGAGTTTGTTAAATGGTTAACCATATACTCTGATCATAACGCAGGTTCGATCCCCGAACCGACCGGAATTGAGATAAAACATTTGTTATGGATCTTTCGCTTTTCAAAGCAATTTTTCATTCTATGAATACATTCATTTCTAGTGTCTTCTAATTCCAATAATTACTTGTTAAATAATTAAAAACAAAAATTGTTATTAATAGCGCTTAAACTAGGAATTAGCCATATCTTATTTACCTGATTTAGAATTTACAACGAAATTTACTTACATTTTTAATGCTGATCTCATCATGTTCCAAATTAATTTGTCCAGCATTATTAGAAGGAGTTATAGTTTCCTCATTCTCGGTTTCGTTTATTCCTTTTTTAATTTTATCATCTATTGCTAACTGAAATGGAATTAAAATGGTTAGTTTCAATACATTTCTTTAACTACGTTAAAATATATACTTCTTGCAAATATTCCGGTTCTAATTTAAAGTTTATTTCATCTCTAATTACGAATTTTTCCATTTTAATTTATAAATTTAAATATTTTGTCAACACTCAACTTACTGTCACAAATAACAGAGTCGCTACAACAACACACCAATCAAAATCTGACATACGTGGTTTTAGAAATCGTTACTTTGGAAAAAACGAAACACGGAAGCCTGTTGCGTTTAAAAGCGATTGCGATTTAACTAAAATCGCAATCGCTTTTAAAAAATTTTGTGTACAAACCAAAACCCCCGGTATAGAAGCCATCTACATTTTTAGCACAATAAAAATCGTGAACTTGTAGCGCCATTTTGAAATTAAAACTCAATATAAAAAAAATTCAAAAAATCGCCATAACGCTCATAACGCCATCTGGAAAAATAAAACTCCATATAAAAAAAATTCAAAAATATTTAATCAAAAACACTAATCCAATTTTTTGCATATGGCAATGTTCATTGTTTATTGCAAATGGCGTGAAAGTGTATGGCTATGATATATCGGGGGTTTTGGTACAAACACAAAATTTTTCATAATTGTATTGACCTTTTTACTTAAACGTCAAAATGAAATGTCAAAAATATTTAGAAGTATCCGGGTGGCAAAGTGAATTTATGTTAATACAAAATCTTCAGTTTTTGTATGAAAAGTGTTAAAAAATAATTTAAATACGAACTGTTAATAACATTTATACAAGTAGTATGTATAAAGAGGTTAAAGATATTCCATATATTTGTGTTAAAACAATGTTTTTGGTTGCCCATAGTGATGTTTAGTTAGTACAAAATCTTCAGTTTTGTGTATGAAAAGAGTCAAAAAACAATTTAAACTAGTTAAAGAATAAACTAAACTACAAGTTAATAATAATATTAATACACGGGAAATGTTTAAATTGGTTAAATATATTCAATAAATTATGTTAAAGTCAATATTTTTTGTTTATAGTACATCTTTTTTGCCGAAAAAAACTTGACATATGTGATCAGCGGATTTGTATTTCGAAAACCTTAAATAATTGTTATTTCTTCCAAACCAATACCGTTTTGCGTTGTCTTTAAGTTGTTTTTAATATATTTGCATTATTATTGGTTTTGAAGTAAATTTTAATACATAATTACTAGGGTTTCTAATCCGGATATCGAATTATCCGGATTATTCGACCATATTTTGACTATTCGATTATCCGGATACTTTTTTGCAATTATCCGAATATTAAAAAACCCTTTATTTCGTAAAAAATAATCAAATTGCGTTGAAAAGTTCAAATAACTATTAACTTGCGTTGCAAAGTTTGTTAGTGAAGTGACTACAAGTTTTAAAAATGTATTTACAACTTTAATGTTTTGAAAACTGTAATCATTGAATATTTTATGAAACACTTCGTGAATCTGCAGTGTAAAGATATTTTACTAATATTTATTTAATGCTATATTAATTTTTAAAAAATAATGTTTTATAAACTTGTGGCCCTGTCAA
>CAVNZG010001704.1:0-33747 GCA_963693315.1 Diogma glabrata
TAAAATTTTACAGGAAAGCCAAAAAACTGTTTGAAAATGGACTATTTACCATGGACTTGGACTATTTAAAATTGTTCTATCTCGAAAACTACACTAGTTAGGACTCAGTGCTTTTAACCTCTTGGTAGAGAATAAAATCCTGATTCTAACAGTATACAAAAACGTATTTTGAAAAAATTGGACTTGGTGTAGTTTACCTCCCACCTACAGATATATATATATATATATATATATATATATATATATATATATATATATATATATATATATATATATATATCTATCTATATATATATATATATATATATATATATATATATATATATATATATATATATATATATATATATATATATATATATATATATATATATATATATATATATATATATATATATATATATATATATATATATATATGTATATATATATATATATATATATATATATATATATATATATATATATATATATATATATATATATATATATATATATATATGTTTTCTTAAATAAATTTAATAGTTTTGATAAAAATATTCAATTTACACTAGAGTCGGAGAGAGAGGGTAAAATTTCTTTCCTTGATACTCTAGTGATAAGAAATAATGATGGTACTATCAGCACTAACTGGTACCATAAACCAACCTGGTCCGGTCGGTATTTGGATTTTAATTCATGGTTACCTTTGAGTTATAAGAAAAATACAATATCTGTACTTACAAGGAAAATTCTTCAACTATCAGATGAGAAATACCACACCGAAAATTTCACTTTGTTAGAAAAAACACTCAAAACTAATAATTACCCAATAAAACTGATCAAAAGTATTATGAGAACAACGATCATGAAACATAATAATACCAATTTAATTGAACATCCAAATTCAAATCCGCAAATCAATGATGAAACAAAATTCGTTTCACTTCCGTATGTTAAACATTTATTTGAGAACATTAAATTATTACTAAGAAAATACAATATTGAAGTAGTAGGAAGATCAAGTATTTGCACAGGATCATCTGTTTTCTCAAAATTAAAGGACCGTGATCCTATTGAAATTCAATCAGAACTTATTTATGAAATAAAATGTTCATGTGAAAAAGCATACGTAGGACAGACTTCGCAACATATGAGTAAACGTTTTTATCAGCATACTCACAACTCTCCACCCGATAATAGTGCATTGTCTACACACATTGAAACCACCAAACATGTTGTTACATTAGATAACGTTAAAATTTTGGAAAAACAGCCCAATCGAAAAAAACGCCAAATATCTGAAAGTTTGTATATAAAAAAACGTAAGCCAACACTCAATATACAAACCACTTGTGTTTTCAACAATACTTACGATAGAATTATTAAATCTACACAAATTTAAGTTAACTATATAATAGTGTTTTTGAAATAACATCAAAGTATGTTAATATCGAAATGTTTTGTTTGAAAAATTTAATTTTCATTCAATTTTAATTTGTATAACGTTTTGCTTGTGTTATTTTTTTCTTTTGAATTTTCATATATAATTTTTTAAATTTTAATAAAGAATATTTTTTCGTCTGAAGATGATGCGGGAATCGCATTGAAACGTTACGATAAAAAATATATGTTTTTGAAATCATGTGTTTTCATTAATTTATAATTCAAACAAGAGCTAAAAAACCAAATAAAATTTTATTGAAAAAATAATATTCAAGCTCAATAAACTAAAATAACATATATATATATATATATATATATATATATATATATATATATATATATATATATATATATATATATATATATATATATATATATATATATATATATATATATATATATATATATATATATATATATATATATATATATATATATATATATATATATATATATATATATATATATATATATATATATATATATATATATATATATATATATATATATATATATATATATGAGCAATTTCACGAAGATTCAACAACGTTTTGACTTGACCCCTTAGTCTTTGATTAATAAGAAATACAAGTTCTCTTAGAATTTTTTTTTCGACCAGGGGGTGCCCCTCAATTTTTTGTTATTTTGTGATGTGAGTGCATTTTGACGAGCGATTGTAGAAAAACTACTGAATCGATTTTCATAAATGATATGTCGTTGAATAGGTATTAAAACAGTTTTTAAAAATGTACACTGTTAATTTTTTGAAATAATTTTTAACGGTGTAACATAAGAAAAAAACGGTGTAATTGAAAAAAAGATGGCATCGCCTTTTTTTTTTTAAACTAAATTGAAGCTTATTTTATATCTAACCACTTGTGAAAGTTTAGGAGATGCATTATTTTTTGTTTTAGAGATAAAATTCGTTGTGCATATGACTGTCGGGAATCAGTTTTTTTGTTCTGAAGGAAAATTATAAAAATGGCGTTATAAACTAAGAGATTTTTTTTTATGTTAAATATCAAATATTTTATTATTAGATGAACTTTTTAAAATATTATAAAAATTATATATGTAGTACAATAAATAAAATAAATACAATTGTTAAAAATGATTTACTTATTTTACAAACAGAAGTTTCTTTTGAATAGGAAAGCACTTCTGCAATTATTTTCTTTGTATTAGATGGCATAAAAATGAAATGTTTATTTGTCACCTTTAGCAATCACTTGTCACTCTTATAAAAAATAGTTTGACAGTCTCAACTGCAAACAAAAAAGCAGTATAAATAACTAAATCTATTTAGGAACTTTTGACTGGAGAAGCATTATGTTCGTATCTTAAAATCAAGATAGCGATTGAAGAATAAAGCATTAAGTTCGCGTCTGGTGAATTAATTTATATTTTAATTTTTTCGAATTTCTTATACTGTTAAAAGTTCCATATAATTAAAGTTCAAGTGAATAAGATATAAACTGTAATTTATAGACATTTGGTGAATAGTTATTGTGTATTTCTTTTAAACTAATTATTCTGATCTGAAATAGTGATTTATTACTAATTTTAACCTTGAAAAGTGTCTAAGCACAACTTCATTTAGTGTGGTAATCAGTATTCAATAAAAACTAGTTAACTGTGTTTAATATACGCTAAAGTGTTATCTAAAAAGAAACTTATGCTCTACATTAACTTTTATGGAAAATTGGCAAAAAGAAGTTTTTGTTTAATGCAAATCTGAACTTTACCTACATTGCAAATTCCTATATATGTGTTGTGCATAAACATTTAATTGATATTACGTATATTTTAACTGGTCTTTATTAGACAAATCTAAAAATTTCATACGGTATTTACTGGATATTATAATAAAATAATTTGTCTTGTTTATGAATGCCATTAAAAATACATAAACAAATTCAATATGTCATCCGAAACGAGATCAACTCGTCAAAATAGTAATTCTGCTTCTAAAGGTCAAGATAATTACAAACACCCCATTTCGTTAGCTGACATCGATACAAAGCTGGATAAATATTTTACCGACTTATCAGATAAATTAATTTCAACCACAAACGAACTAAAAAATCAAATAAAAGAAATCTCAACAGATTGTAACCTGAAAATTTCTAACGTTAAGTCAGATCTAATTAGATTGGAAAGAACAATGAATTCTGATTTAGATGCTATACGAAAAGAGACCGAACTGATTATATCTAGACTGCCACACAAGGAAAATGAAAATCTCTATACAATTTTTAAATCTTTGTCCAGCAATTTGGGATATGATGTTGTGACAAATAATGGAAACCAACAATCACCTTTACCTGATGTTAAACTATATCGTATTAAGGCTAATTCTGCTAATCCAAACATACATCCTGCAGTTATTGTTCAATTTGCTACAACTTTCTACAAAAACAATTTTTTCCACCGATATTTAAAAATAGCAAAAAACCTCACTCTGGACTGTGTCGAAGGATTTCAGGGCAGCTCACGTATCTATATCCAACCTAATCTAAATAATGAGTACTATAAGGTCCATAAGTTGGCATTATTATTAAAGAAATCAAAACAAATTAATCAAACGAAAATTATCAATGGAAAAGTACTTGTTAAACTATCACACAAAGATTCATTTGAAGCATTTTATCATGAAGATGAACTAAAAATGGCAGTAGAGAATCTTCCTTCTACTAACCATCCACCAGTCGTGAAATAGTTATTGAATAGTTTTGTTGAATTGTAAACATCAATAAATTAGAAAATATCAAGAGTTTAATCAATAATAAGACATTCATAAATTATATTGTGATCTATAATCTCTGTTTATCTCGTTCTATTTTTGTTGTTTTGTTTAGTAATTTTACGGTTTTATTTGATATATCATTATCTTATCTCTGAACAAAACAAAGAAATTAAAAAGCTGAGGTTTGTTTGTTCGTTAATAATTAATTAGCTTCTTTTTTTTTTAAATTTTCTAGATTGGAAAGACAACTTATTCTAATTGTATATAAATCTCAACCAACGTAATACAGCTATGGACTTTAACAATATTGTATTAAAGTCATCTTTTAAATCTAAAAGCAATGGGTTTAACTTTGCTCATTTGAACCTAGGTAGTATAGTTTCAAACTTTGATGAGTTGAGGAAAACACTGAGTGATGTCCCTCTTCATTTGATTGCAATATCTGAAACTTGGTTGAAGGAGAAACATAATAACCAATTGGTCTCTATTCCTGATTTTCAGTTGATACGCAAGGATCGGGCTGGTCGTCGTGGGGGAGGGGTTGCTATATATATTAATCAAAACATTAAGTATAAAATTGTTAAAAAGAACTCTCCCACTTCTGAATTCGATATGATTTTTATTGAAATTTCAAACAATATTCGTGAAAAATTACTCATTGGAGTAGTATATGTACCATCTAATATCAAGTTTATCAGCAAACTTAAAAGAGTGTTCAATTCCTTATCAAGCAGATATGATGATGTCCTTATACTTGGCGATTTCAATATCAACCTGTTAGCTTCTGACCGTACTGTTCAAGGATTTCATCAACTCATATGGAATTATATATGCATCTACTGAACCTACTAATTTCGTAGATAAAAGTTCTACCTGTATCGATCTGTTGTTGTTAAAAAATGTTTCTAAAATAGGGTTCCTTACGCAAATTTCGATGCCTGGACTATATACCACCCACGATATGATTTTTGGCTCTTATGGTTACGAAATCAATTCTGAGATTCACGGTAATTTTATATTACGGCGTAACTTGAAATGTATTAATCGCAATGAATTGATTGAGTTTGCCCAAACGTTAAATTGGTATGAAATATTTAACATTAGTGATGTAAATGATAAACTATATCTTATTTCAATAACTTAGTAGTCTTCCTATTAAACCAATTTGCCCCTATCAAACAATTTAAAGTGAAAAAAGTTAATGATGATTCATGGTTTGACTCGAACATTATTAGCCATATTAATAAACGCAACTACCTTTATAGTTGTTGGAAACGAAATAAAAATGCACATAATTGGGACTCCTTTAGTAAATACAGAAATAAAGTAAGCCAAATTATAAAAATCGCTAAATTTAATAATTTTAAGAAAATCTTTAGTACCGATTTACTTCCTAAAGTGTTGTGGTCAAATTTTAAAAAACATGATCTAACTAATGCAAACCAAAATATTGATACAGATATTTCGCCCTCCGAGTTTAACAAATACTTCGCTTCTGCTACACCCTCGCCTACTGAAACATTTAACTGTCACAATCCCATTTTAATACCATCAGCCAATCATTTCTATTTTGATAATGTATCTGACCTTGAAGTGTGTAAATATATTACAGAAATAGAGTCGGATGCCTGCAGTGTAGACGAGATATCCCTATACGTTTTACTGTGTTATTGTTACCCATTATAGCTAAATATGTTACGCATATTATAAATTCTGCTATAACTAAGTCCATCTTCCCAAACACTTGGAAAACTGCATTTGTTATACCAGTACCAAAAATATCAAACCCAGATAAACTACAGGATTTTAGGCCGATAAGCATTTTACCTTGTCTTTCTAAAGTGATGGAAAAAGTACTGAAAAAGCAAATATTGGCCCACCGTAATAAAAATAGAATGATTCATCGGTTTCAGTCTGGATTTCGTAAAGGTCACAATACATCTTCAGCTCTGCTACAAATAATAGATGACTTAAGCACATCTATCTCTTATAACAAGATTTCCTATCTTATCTTATTGGACTTTTCGAAAGCCTTTGATTCGGTGGACCTATTTTATTTAGCATGTTTATCAATGACATCTATTTATCAATCAGTAGTGTATGTTTCCATCTATTTGCCGACGATATACAATTATATGATTCCGAACAAGTCGAAAACAATGATATTTGTGTAGCAAGACTAAATAACACCTTAAAATCCATATCGACCTGGGCTAAGCAGAATAAGATTAAGTTGAATCCAACCAAATCGCAAGCTATCGTTATCGCGAGCAACAAAAAGGGTGTCGCTAGTTTAAATATGACCCAATTCCTTATTGATGGTCAGTTGATTCAAATAAATAATAAAGTCAGAAACCTTGGACTGATCGTAAATAATTCTCTTACTTGGGATGATCATATTACAAATATTTGTTCTAAAATTTACATGATTTTGAGCAAGCTATGGTTATCCGCCAATTTTACTCCCTGTGATATAAAGTTGAAATTGGTTAGATCTTTAATCGTTCCACACCTGATTTACTGTGCGCCTATTTATTCTGGCTGTTCAGAGGCTTGTTGGAAAAAGTTAAACATTTTTTTTTTTTTTTTTTTAATAAAATGTGTTGTGTAGTAGGGTTTAGAATATGTGTCACAACAACACATAAATACCTTTTAAGACCTAGGTCTAGACCTGGGTCCCACAACAACTGGCGTTCTGAGGTGTAGATTAACGCTTTTTTTAAACATCTGTGGGTTGAAGCCACCTGAGACTAGGTGTTCCGGCAAACTATTCCATTTGTACGCAGTTCGGACAAAGAAGTCTCTCTGCGATCTGCCAGTATGACAGCGCGGGATCTTTACCGTTTCACTGGTTGCGGCAGCCGATTGCCGAGTGGAACGGGGGTAAGAATAAGTTTGAGGCATGATGCCGCTGATTTCATCTGAGCACTGCTGATGACGATATTTGTAAAAAACAACGAGGTCAGCAACAATGCGACGATGTTGTAGGGAATCAAGTTTTGATGTCAACGTTCGATCACCTACAATTCGTATAGCTCGCTTTTGAACAGAGTCCAAGAGGGCCAAGATGGAAACAGAGGCAGCACCCCAAGCTTGACAGCAGTACTCCATACAGGGACGAATATAGGACTTATAAACATGGAGCAAGTGGTATGGAGTGAAAAATTTTTTGCATCTATTTAGGAGGCCGAGTTTTTTAGACGCGCTTTTTGCCATCGCCATTACATGATCGTTCCAGAGTAGGTCATTTGAAACTGTGACACCCAATAAACGAATGTTTTTACATTCACCTATTGGTTCATCACACATACTAAATAAAATATCTTTGGGGAACTCGGTCTTTAATCTGGAAACAATCAACAGCTGTGTTTTGGTGGAGTTGAAATTGACAAGGTTTTGGTCACCCCAGTCGGCGACTTTATTCAGGTCTTTGTTCACGTTTATGGCAGCGTCTCTCCGGGCAGGATTAATTCGTTCGTGCATTTTACCTTTTGAAGGAAGGGGATCGAACGACTTGTGCAGAGTACTATCATCTGCAAAACTATTTATTGGGTTGCTGGTGATTTTCAACAATTCGTTGATATAAATCAAAAATAGGGTTGGGGACAATACTGAGCCTTGGGGTACACCAGCATTAATTAGTTTAGACTCAGAAGAATATCCGTCTAAGGTTACCGAAATGTATCGGTCGGATAGAAAATTTTGAATCAGCTTCACAACATTGGGATGAAAACCGTACGCAACGAGCTTGTTGATTAAGTTGGCATGCCAGACTCGATCGAATGCCTTGGAGATGTCTAAATCGATAACGTATGTTTCACCACCTTTATCAAGTATGCTGTTCCAACAATGCGCTACATAGTTTAATAGATCGGTAGTTGATCTTTTGTTTCGAAAACCGTATTGGCTGTCGGATATTAAATGATTTTCTTCCAGAAATTTTGAAATATGTGTATTAATATAATGCTCATAGACTTTGGATAGGACCGATAGTAAAGCTATTGGCCTATAATTTGAGATATCGGATTTTGGTCCCTTTTTGGGGACGGGCTGGACATTTGCCAACTTCCAGCACGGGGGAAATATACCAGATTTGTAGGATTGGTAGAATATTTTAGTTAAAGTTCGTGCAAGTTCTTTGGAAAAGGTTTTTAAAATAATGGGTGGAATATTGTCCATTCCTGATGCTTTGTTGATGTTTAACCCCTTTAAAAGTTTAGCGACTATTTTGGGTTTGAAGTGAAGTTCATTCATATTAACTCCTGAAGACTGGATTTGGGGTATTTCTTTAGGAGTTTCCAAAACAGTGGAGTTCAGAGCAAAGGGTTCAGCGAACAAGTTAGCTTTTCTTGCGGGATCATTGACGATTAAATCACCATCAATAATAGGGGGAATAGAAAATTTTGTACCAGAATTTAAAGAATTAATGGCACTGTAGAAACTCTTGTCAGAAACAGACATAGACGTAAGTTTTGAGGCTTTCGCTCTGTCAATTTCGGACTTCTCGTTTGAGATAATCTGATTAGATATTTTGTTGGCCTTTAGATATTGGGATCGATTAGTGGGAGTTTTGTTATGAATCCAAGTATTAAATAATCTACGTTTGTTTCTAAGTGCCGTTTTGGCAGCTTTCGAATACAAGTATTTTTGTTTGGGTTTTACTATGGAGAAAGGGACAAATTTATTGATAGCAAATTGGATGGTTTCTGTAAAGTTTTGAGCAGAAACATTTACATTGTCAGTGTAAAAACAATGACGGTCGAAAGGGAAACCATGGAAAAAATTTTGAAGACCACTCTTATCCATTTTTGAGTAGTGAAATATTTTACGGGGTTTGGGAGCTGTAGTTTTAAGTAAATCAGTTTTGATAACTGATGAGATTAAATAATGATCAGAATTTCCAATACTACCTTTCGCAACATCGACACTCGTAATATCTGGCATTGTGGTAAGATAGAGATCTAGTAGAAAACTATTATCACCGCCATTACGGGGAGTGAAAGTCGGGCTTTTAACAATTTGGAATAGGCCCTGAGACGCGGCAAAAATTTCTGCCAGTTTTCCACTATTGTCAACATCGTCGGTCGATTTGGAGAATTCCAACCATGATTTGTTGTGGACGTTGAAGTCACCGGTAACGATAACTTCACAATTAGGGGACTTTGCTCTAATCTCTTCCATAATTTTTGTCAGTATATTAAAAAAGTTTGGGTTACGTTTGTTGGGGGACCGGTATAAAGCTATTGTAAAAAAAGTCATTTCTGGAAGACAAATCTTTAAAACCATTGTATTGAAGCCGTCACCGTGTAGTTCAAAATTTGGAAAGCGCGTGTACGCAACACTCTCATGAATGAATGCGCATACGCCCTGATGGAGTTAGCTGGAGAAAGCTGATTCGAGCCTATATTTGGAATTAAGCGATTCTATAAAGAGAAAATTTTCAGAAACTTGTGTTTCTGTAAGGAATAGAATGTTCGGTTTGTCGTGCTCAAGATGATGTTGCACGTGGTCATGGTTAGCGTTCAATCCGCAGATGTTTTGAACATGTATTTTAAAATTTTTTATTGATTCATATATGTTTTGTCCCTGCAAATTTCATGCGCTAGGCCATATATAATAAAAAGATTGGGGTTTCAATCTCGAATTACTCAAAATTGATTTTAAACTGTTCTTTACGTAATTATTTGGATTATATCTCGTTATTATTTTTGCATAAACTGATACATTCAAAAACGCCGCAGTATCTGTACGAAAAACTGAATCTATCTAGATCCGTTAGAACTTTTAATCTAAATCTACCATTTAACTGCAACTGCACTCAGAGAATTTTGTTAGTAAATTTAATAACCGCCCGTTTTAAAAATGTGTAATAAGTTATTTTATCAATCTAATAACGATTTTTATTAAAGTAATTGCCACATTCGTTCGATTTATACTTTTTGTTATTATTTTCATAAAAATGTTTATTAAAATAAAAAATACGGTCAATATTATTAAAAAAATCACAACGGTTGATTAAACTAATAACCAATTCTTATTAAAATAATGAATTCAGGCAATCAATTAAAAAATCATGTGATTAACGTAGAGCTATTAAGGTAAAAACATAAATTATTATTTTTGTAGTTAATTTTAATAACCATTTTATTAGATTAATCATCGAGGTTTTTACTTTAAAAACGTAGGTTATTAGATTAATAATAGTATACATTAATCTAACCATAGGTTATTATTTTTAATAACGATTAATAAAATCTTGGTAAGAATCACAGTTTATATCCAGACGCTCAATAAACAACAACTTTACAAAATATTTAACAGTTTTGGGAAAAGCTAAAAGTGTTGTTAAGAAAATTGAAAAATTAAAATTCTTTTATTAAACGATAAGAAATTTTATGATTTAAAACAAAAACAAATAGTTGGCAAGTAAACGAATTCATACGTTTGGTATGTGAAACTTTGTAAATTTTTGTACTGTCTATACCGTGTTAAAAAAAATGATTTTTCAGTTCCTGAAGCAGATTCATCAGAACATGTAGAAATTTTGTTCGATGAACAGAGCAGTTGGGTTGAAATTGAGTCTGGATGTGACAGTACTAAACAACTGAGACGGCCAGCGACATTTCAAAATTAAAATCAACTTCGGAAATTTTAGCCTAATGGAAGCAATTTAAATTACCGCTTGGTTATAAACTGGTAATTAATAATTCAATATTAGTATATTTCAACAACATTTTAATTATATTAATATTCCTTTTAAAATTTTCAGATAGACATTTATTTTAAAGCAATGTTTAAGAAAGCCAACGATTTTGGTTGTAAATTACCAACATTCATTCAGAAAACTCAGCCCATTTTTGAAGAACAAATTAAAGATGAAAAATTAGAAGAGATTGTTGAAAAGCTTCTCAATTTACAGCAAGTAAGTTTTTTTAATTTGTTTCTTTTTGGCTCCAAAAACTTGAAAATCACATACAACAGAAACAGAATTCCATTCAAATTTTACAGGAACAGAATTTTTTGCTGTCAAATTTGTATGACATTCTTTTTTCGGTATTTCGGTATTTAAAAATACAAATTCCGGTATACCGGTTTTAATGCCGGTATTTAAAAAAATTTAATTTTCATACAAAAAATGTTGTTTCAATTTTTATTTGAAATAAAAAACATAAATTCATTAATCATTAACATATTACGTAATATTCAAAATAAAAAAAAATAATAAATAACACAATATATCACATTAATTGATTAAAACGAAACAAGTCTTGATCTCAGCTTATTTAGCAAAATACCAGCTCATGAAAACGATCTATAAGATGAAAACAAATTTTGGTTGAACCGTAAGAAACAATTCATAGAATTGTTGCAAATATACTCCCCTTGCTCCCTCATCTTTAGAATGAATCATTTCATTTCGTAGGCCCTTAACTAGATTTTAAGTTAACCGAGTTTTTTTCTCAGCAACTGTGTAATTCAGTTTTTTACAAATCGCTTGATCTACTTTCTTTTTCATCAAGTTTTTACTTCCAAACTCAGACTCAGTTTCATCTTCCATTTTTGCTATAAGCTCGACATTATCTTCCACGAGTTCCTCTATGGTCTCATCATTGGGCCATCATACAAGACACTTCACTATATCGTTTTTCGGCATATGCTGAAACTTGAGATTACTATCCAAATTCCGATTTGTGGTAAAGTCTTCTTCGTACGCTTGATGGATATATTTTATGAGGTCCGAAAGTTCAGTCTTTTTGAAGTGAAAACTTCTTTAGACGCGTTGTGCAATTTTGTATGGGGAAACATTTATATATTCGAGTTCTCGAGTTAATCATGAATTCATAAACATTTCTTTTTACGAATTTTAAAAAATTGATCGATAATGCAGTTTTTTAAAGTTATTAATATAATTATCTTAAGGGATTTTGCCTAAATGTTGATAATTATTTGAATTGGCTTTTATTTAACTATCGTTTTATACCAAATTAGTTTGTTAAATCAATGTTTTTTTTGGCTGAACATAATTTTTATGAAATTGGTAAAATAAAAGTATAATCTGAAACAATTACATTTGTGTATATCAAAATTATATGTATTGGAATTTAACACATCAAGACAAATTTTATCATCTTCACCATATATATTGTTGGTTTGCAATGGTATGTAATACATTTTTCTTAAATTAAGTGAAGATAGTTGATAACATCGATTATATCGATATAAAAATAATAATTACGAGACCGAAATCGCACAAATACTATACAAAGAAGCTAGCTTATGTATGATTAAACATCGATGGCAATCATGATGAATTAACTAATTAAAAATGGTGGCACTTCGCCGATAGTGATTTGCAAACGGTAACAATGCATTAATACCAATGAACTTAATACTTAGCTTTCCGCAGGAAGATTTGTAAAATTTAAAATTGTTGATCTATGGGTGTGACCACCCCGCGTACTTTAGTCCCTGCTATTGGCATACAAGTTAATTTGAGATATCGTTTACCACAAGCAATAACAGTGAGATGTCACTAGCCAAAGTGATATCTTAGGGGTGCTGGCGGATGAAGTTTTTTCAATCAACTACAGCATCCCTTAGTCTTAGCTATGGAATATTCTTTGATGATGACACGCTATTTTTTTTTAAAATAAAATGTGTTTGGTAGTAGAAATTACAATGTTTGCTTCAACTTTTGCTTGAGAATAAACTATCTCATTAAACACTAATTGCTTTGCTACTCTTAACTACTCTTAATTATTATATATGCGAAAGAAAAGTAAATAAGAAAAGCATTTAGTTCATCCAACAATACATATAAAATTGCTTACCTTCATAAGTAAAATAAATTCACAAACAAAAACGATTCAAAAATTAAAAACGTTACAGTGGAATTCCAAGAATTTTTGGTTGTATTAATTTATTACATAAATACCGAAAGCCGGGATTCAAATCTCTGAATACCGGTCAAAATTTAGCGATATCCCGGTTTTCGGTATACCGGTATATCGGTATTGTATTCCCTATTCTGATGTATTTGAATACCCGGCTGTAAGTTAAAAAGTTGTTTTTGGACATGTCATTTGTAATTTTTTTGAGTGAAAACAATTAAACCTATTCAATGTTTGATTCTGTAATAATATAATATTTTTCTGTTTTATATTATTTAGATGGTATTCTGCTATTAACTTTGTATTTACTGCAAAGGATACTCCGTCCAATCAACAAAACTTTGGAGCATAAAATTTATAAGAAATACAGTGTTCGAGATTCTCAAAAAAGTTTTGCCATTATAGGTGAAACTGTTCAAAATATTGAAGAGACGTTACAAAATTATTTAGATCAAAAACTACCAATTCAGCCATTTTTGTCAATTACTGGATCTATAACAAAGCCAATACTGTATGTTTTGATAGTGTATGGTATGAACTTTATACAACATGAAAAGCAATTGATGTGTGCTTCAAAATATTTTATTCATTCAACTTAAAAAATCCCCAATCAGCAACCAATTTTTGAATTTTATCCAAAAGTATTTTTATACATTGAAAGGCGAAAAAGAAATATATAAATATATTATTGATTTGCTAAACTCAAATCAATTATACATATTATTAGTTTAACTATGTAAATTAATAATTATTAAAAAATATAGTAAAATATAATATATTTTATTATATTTTTTATTTTATATACGAACATATACGAACTCCTTTTGTTCTTTTAATTTTTGTCACATGTAAATTTAAAAATGCTTTAAAACAAAATTATGTATTATTTTAAAATTAAAACTGTGAAATGTAAATACTCTAAAACTAAATGAAAATAATTGAAATAAATAAAATTGTTAATAAAACATTTATATTCTCTTTTATTTAAAAAAAGTAAAATATAAGTTCCATTATTAATTTAATAAGTTCCATTATTAATTTAATAAATATAAATTAATAAATATAATATATTTTATTATATTTTTTATTTTATATACGAACATATACGAACTCCTTTTGTTCTTTTAATTTTTGTCACATGTAAATTTAAAAATGCTTTAAAACAAAATTATGTATTATTTTAAAATTAAAACTGTGAAATGTAAATACTCTAAAACTAAATGAAAATAATTGAAATAAATAAAATTGTTAATAAAACATTTATATTCTCTTTTATTTAAAAAAAGTAAAATATAAGTTCCATTATTAATTTAATAAGTTCCATTATTAATTTAATAACATTTTATTATCAATTTAATAAGAACCCTTTAATCTAAGTAGATTGTATTAATAATCTGATAACCTAATATTATTTTAAAAATAACTTTATTATTCTAATAATATATGTCATTTATCCAATGGATACCTAATATGCAACTAATTCATTATGTTATTAATTCAATAAGAATTTTTATAAATATAAAAGCTATCGTTCTTAGATTTAAAATTTGAATTTTTTTTGTTAGTAAATATTACGAACAAATAATATTAGTTTAATAATACCTGTTGTTACGAAATTAGTGAAAATAATCACAAATTGTGATTAGCTGTATAATAATCACCAAATTATTAATCTAATGGCTATTTTGATAGTTTTTAACAACAGAATTCTCTGAGTGTGAAAGGCTCGCCAGTCATCGTTTTTCGTGCATGCTAGCAAAGTTTGGAACTCGCTCGATCATAATATAAAAGCTGTAAATATTTATACGTCCTTTAAAAAGTTGTCTTTTGAAGCTATGTCAACAAAAGTTTAAAGTTTTTTTTTGTTTTTTTTCTTTTATTTAAAATTGGATTGCTGATCGTTTTTTGAATTCTTTGTTAATTAATTATATACATATTAACAATTATACAAACGAAGTTGTATTTATTTTGTTTTTTTTTTATTGTTACTTTCTCTGCAATGATATCGTCGCTTTAATAATGAAATAACATATGCCATATATACGTTGTTATTATATAATGGGTGCGCTGCATTCCCCATGAGGATGTCTATAAAGTGGCATTTTAACATTTTCCAATTTTTTTATAACTGGGGGTGAAAATTAATATATTGTTAATTAACGTACATGCAAATTTGAATTTGGTTAAATATTGAAACAGCGTAAATGCATGTTCGATATTTCAATCAGTGGCGTTTCCTAAATATTTCTTTAAGGTGTTCGTTTTTGTTGAATGTAGCTATGTAGTCATAATATGTATGTATTTATAGTATGTATATTGTATATAGTTATAATGTTTCGTGCCTTCGTCATGGATAATGTTTCGTGCCTTCGTCATGGCCTCTAAATGCGAGTTTACACAATGAACAAACAATATTTATTAACATCTTTAACAAATTTCTGTTGCGTCTGATCAGTTCATTGTAATTTTGTCTTGATATATAACTTTGCTCATCTAAAATTAAATCTAATCTTATAGTCCACAATGTTTTAAATGCCTACATATTCGTAATCTAAGTTCTACTTTTTCCATGCTTTTGTATCCCAATGCTTAAATGAAATTCGAAAACCCGTCAAAATTCCAAACAGACTTTTCTGACTGTTTTGTAAAACAATACATAAGGCCAGTAAAACAGTTTATTCAAAAGTAAGCTGCCTGTCAACCATTCAGGTGACTTATAACTGGAAATTATTAAACGCCGAGTGAATGTTTGTCGCTTTGAAGTGCATTTGGTTTCCATATTTGGTAATTCCGGTACAGGCTTTCCATTTCGTAATATACATTTCTTTTCATCTATAGTTCGCCCAGCAAAAGATATTGCCTTCAAATCGTTAATTATGCAAAACGTCTCTTCCATGTCTTTGTATTAAAATAATTTTTAAATCCTCTTACAAATTTAAGAAAAATACCACCATGCAATTTAAATTATTGATATTTGGCTAAACAACACAATTTATTACTGTTCTGAGGTAGTAGTTTCGCATTGTTGAAAAATTATATTATGTTGATCGTTTTCAAAATAAAATAAAAAGTCTTAAAAAAAAAAATTGAACCGAGAAAAAAAAAACACAAGAAAGTGAAAAATAACTCAATTGTGGCTTAGAGACAAAAATTTAGTTATATCTATAATCTAACAACAGCGAAAAAATTAAGCCTTTAAACAAAATTATTATATTATAGAAGTTATTTGTTATTATAATTATTACAATTATTATAATTGTTATTATATTATAAAAGTTATTGTAAAAATTATTATAAC
The DNA here is from genome assembly GCA_963693315.1 of Diogma glabrata. NCBI lineage: Eukaryota > Metazoa > Arthropoda > Insecta > Diptera > Cylindrotomidae > Diogma > Diogma glabrata. The sequence goes on from CAVNZG010001704.1 coordinate 16,361, forward strand.
AAATAACTTCTATAATATAATAATTTTGTTTAAAGGCTTAATTTTTGTGGCTGTAGTTAGATATAACAAAATTTTTATCTCTAAGCCACAATTGAGTTATTTTTCATTTTTTGTGTTTTTTTTTCTGAAATCGGTTCTATTTTTTTTTTTAAAAGATTTTTTATTTTTTAATTTTTAGTGTATAAAAGCAAATGTCTGTTAGCAAGCATGTCAGAAAGCGTTTTTGATGCAATAACTTAAAATCCCGGAAGGTATTCATCGATGAAAATCTAGTAATCATGGTTTTCCGATTTTTATAAAAAAACGGAATATTTTCTATCAAGAAAAATTATTTAGGACTACCTTGGCATCTATAGCAATATAACGCGGGTCAAACCAACCAAATAAAATAAGCTTTTTCGAAGAAATCGGCAAAAATACATAAAAAATATAGTTTTTTCCACGTCATGGAAAAAAATATGGGACAACCTCTGAATGTACCTTAATAGAACACAATGAGCCGTTTTCGAGAAATCGGGGAATATACATAAAAATATACAGTTTTTCTCGATTTTCTGAAAAACTATATTTTTCACGATATAGAAAAAAATATGGGACCATCTCGAAACTTACCTCAATAGAATAAAATTTAAATCATTCAAATCGAACCAACCGTTTTTGAGAAATCAAAAAAACTCAAAATTAAACATAAACCTCCTTCTCTTTTGAAGTCGGTTAAAAAAAATTTTAAATGTGTCCTTTAGGTTCAAAAACTATCAATTCCACTTTTTAAAATTTTTGAGTTATGTATTAATTGATTTCGTTTCTTTCCATTAAACTGAACATATCAGTAAAATAAAAATTTAAAAATATTTATCTATTTCTGAGAAAATTGGGTGACAAATTCCAGTTACGTTTCAAAAGCAATCTATTACGTCATAGCTTTTGAAACAAAACAAAGCTATTCCATTTCAATTGTTTTGCAATCAAAAACAATCTATTCCAATAAGAATCATGTCTCTAAAAAACATAACATGCCTATTCCAAAACATGCGTTTGGCACCGAAATCCTTTATTTCAAAATATTCGTATTCAAATATCAGTCGATCGTGATATTTGTTTTAAAGTGGTAGATATTTTATTGCAGCTTGCATCAGTTTTTATATCCATTATCCAGTAAGTAAATGCTAATCAGTTTGTCAGCGAACAGCCGCGGTGTGTGATTGAATCCGATTGAATTCAATCTGGCAAAGTTCAAGCGGTGGGATATCCGCAAGAAATAGGTAGATTTCGTTGTCAGACAGATTTTTGTAGAATCGAATTAATCAGATTAGTTTACGTAAACACACTAATTACAAACAGAATTATCAAACAAACTTTACAAATAAAATTAGTTATGAGCAAACGTACAACTATGCAACTTAGGAACGTTTTCTTCTTTCAGCTTCTTTCAGAACGTCAGCTTCTTAAAATCAACAAAGACATATCATATTATTCATTGTTTCAGGAAAAAACCAATTTTTGTGTTCATTCATTTGCAATAATTAAAAATTTTTCATTTTTACCGTCATTTGAAATTTTTCGACCATTTCCAAGTTATTACGTGAAGAAAAACTTATGAAAACTTTTGGTGGTGTTGGTTTTTGTTGGAACCGATTACTTTGGAGCCCTTCACTGCAGATGTTTAGCATTTTCAAAAAAGAATAGAAGTATACTCAAATATTTAATATCCAGCAATTTTGTCCCAAACAGGCGTTATAATGCTTTGATTTATACAGCTTTAAAGCTTAAGCCCCTTAACTGGTAACCGGATTTGGCCAGTTGTAAGGCCAGTAAGAGATTATTTGCCCCAACATTTCCAGAAAATGTTTTTGGTGTAGGTTAAAAAATACGACAGTGAAAGTACCGCAAAATTTCGTTGTACCTGTACATTGTTGATTGCAGATAGCTAAAAAGCTTTTTATTTCAGTTATCTGGTTTTTTGAAAAATGATAGAAATTTACGTCCTAAACAGCCGTTATAACACTTTGATTTGAACAGTGTTAAGGCTCTAGTCTCTTCACCGATACCCGTTTATAGCCAGTTGTCGAAGTTATCCAAGAGATTGCTAGCCACAACATTTCCAGAAAATATTTTTGGGTCAAACAAGGTCCAAAAATGCCACCATGAGAGTGCCGCTAAATGCCTTCCGTTTATCATATATAGTCATATATAGTTTTTCATTATTATTTATTTTAAAAAAGATATAACATCTATAATATAGATATATCAAAAATCAATATTTTGTTTTATTGCATTATCTAAAATCAACCAACGTTGTAAAATATTCTTGGTTTCGAAATTAGAAAAGTCGGCGGTTTGGCAGAAAACCAAATTATCAATCAATACGATAGTATTTCAAAATGTAAGTTTGAAAAAATACATTTTCCAATAGTAATAAGTTTCAAAACGAACTTATTCCATTGTGTAAGTTTCAAAACGTCTCTATTCCAAAATGTTTTCTAAAATACCAGCTTAACTTGACTACCTACTTTATTTTACACTTCAAACAAATTAATGGAAAATCCCTAAAGAAACCAATTAAACAATAAAATCACCGAGTTTGTAAATTATTTCAAAATAAAAAGTTTTTTTCATTTATCTTGAAAACTCGTAAAGTGGAATAGATCTTTTTGAACCTAAAGTACACAAATATCCATTTATTTTTCTTCTGCCTTTATGAAACTGAAACAACTGAATAGCCAACAACAATTGCATTCAATTTTTCAGTTGTATCAATTGCTTCAGTCAAATCGAACACAGTTAAAATCAATGTAAAACGTATTACGTATCATGTTCTGATTTTTAAACGAACATAAAACTATTATTTTAAAACAAATACATCTTTAGTATTTACTTCATTCCATTTGTTTTCTTGCTATTGTGTAGTGTAAGTGAATATTTAATGCGTATGTAGTGTTAAATATAAAATATAAAAACATGTATACATTGAATATTATTGGGTTCTGTAAAAATTACGAACATTTTGAATGCATTTATTCTATATAAAAAAGTTATTCTCCTTTTTGCTTCATTTAAGCTGCGTATATGAATTATATATGCCAGACAAGGAATTGGGTTCGGTTGCTTTTCTGTTCATAAATCTAATGAACAATGAATTTGAGGGGAAATTCTTCTTTGTTGTGTTATTATGCAGTGTAGATTAAATATGTTATGGCTTACACAAACAATTGTATTTTTTTTCTATTTGCTTATTAAAATATGTACATTTGTTTCATTTATTGCAAGAAAAGTATTTCTTTCTTTTTTAATATTAAAAGCTGAATTTATTTTAGTTAGCCATTTTGAAAATTTTATGGATATTTCACAAGTCGTTCGGCGAACGACTAGAACACCCAGAGAAAACGCCACTGATTTCAATTCCTACAGAATAAAAACTTGGGTAAAATCAGTGTCGTATACTTAACATACATTACGATCGCCACACGAAATGGTAAATCTAAAATATTGTATAAGCATCATTCATTACTACATGATATGCCGGTTCATATAAATAAAAAATTGTACAAATTTTATGCGTTAGTTCAATAATAATTAGTTTTAGACTTAATCGTACTTCCATGCAAAATGAAATAACTTATATGAAATATGAAATAACGTATAAGGTACCTGAGTGACTTTTCACCTCTATAGGTAGAAAAGCCAGCAGGTACCAATGTGAAATTTTAATATGCTGTGGAGAAATTAGTCAAGATTAATTGGTAGAAATGTTTTTCCAATATCTTTATTCATTCAGTAGTGCTGCCGAGTTTACGAAAATCAGAAAATCGAAAAATCTTTAAACCTAATTATCTCGAAACTACACTTTTGCGAATACGTTGTTTCATTATTAAAGCGACGATATATATATATATATATATATATATATATATATATATATATATATATATATATATATATATATATATATATATATATATATATATATATATATATATATATATATATATATATATATATATATATATATATATATATATATATATATATATATATATATATATATATATATATATATATATATATATATATATATATATATATATATATATATATATATATATATATATATATATATATATATATATATATATATATATATATATATATATATATATATATATATATATATATATATACTAGCGGGACCCGGCGTGCTTTGCTACGCCTATAAATAAAGTTTGTGTGTATACATTTTGTTGACGTAGTAGCAATAATTTCAAAGAATTGTAATGAGAAATGATCTATTTTTTTTTTAAATATGAATGTAAAAGGATCAGCACTCTAGTTGATCAGTAAAATATAAAAAAAATAGTATTATATATACAACAAAGGATATATAAAAAAATACGCGATCATATAAGTTTTCAGATGTGTCTCTATATAGAACATTAGAACATACGGAACAAATATGGATTCAAAACTTTTCACAGTGCTCATGCGGTTTAATATACGCTTTCTTTACCTGTGATAGGTTACTAAAAACGTTGCAAACAATTTTGATCGTTATAACATTTTATGGTCAGCAAGGGCAGTAAGAATAATGATAATATATTCGATGAAGGTATGGAAGAAGTGATGCAAAAAAGGAATAGAAGAAGTGATGCGAAAAAAATCAAAATTATTTGGATGTTTTTGTATTAGAATTCATAGGATGTGAATTCATAGGGTGAGAAATATTTCTATTTAGTCAACATCCTAAGTCATTTTAAAGTAATTATTGATTGTTGCAAATCAATGCGAAACTAATATCTAACACACGGTCAATATATTGGCATATATGTTCCATATATAGACAACATTTATGGAATATTAATTTTTGGGCGATTTTGTGAGCAATTATTGCTCAAAGTAATTATTGAAAGTATTATTCCCGATAATTAGTAATTATTGTCGGGATTGAACTCACACTCATCAGAGACATCATAGTTCAAACTTCAAAGCCATCATACAGACTCAGCCACAGTGGATGAAACAACAATAAAACATATTTCAATTTTCATGTTCAGATAATTTCTAAATTGAAACTCCATTATCTCATATTTATTTAAATTGAATTCTTCATCTGTGATTATACTATTGTAAATTGTATTTGTTCCCGACACGAAACACACAAAAACTGTTTAAGAGAAGTTTTTCTGAGCGAAAATAAAAAATGCTTTAAAAATGCAAAATTCATGTGAATTAAAATAATTACTTTAAGCTTAATCACTCTCAAAACTTTATTTACTTTACACCAAATAGTGTAAAACTTTTGTTTATTTAACATTATACCCGTCGCATACTGTCGGTATCTCATAAGAAAGGAAATTCAAGAAAACTCGTTCTGATAACAGTCGTGTTCGATTTGACTGAAGCATTTGAAACAACGAAAAATTTAATACAATTGTTGTTGTTTTTTCAATTGTTTTAGTCACACTAAACGTACCAAACATTCAATTTACATTGTATCATTTTTATTGCAACAATTATTTATTTTAATAAGGAAAAAATTTCAAAATGTCGTTTTAATTCTATTTCTTTGCTCGTGCTTGTGGGCACACATTATATTTTGCGTTTTTCCGTCTAGATGCGTACATGAATAAATCACAAGGTATTCCGACGTTAGCTGACCACCACATACAGTTGTCCAGATGTGAGAAGTATGGATTCTCCAAATCTACCACATCCTTGCAGCAATTTTCCTTATTCTTTGTTGACAGTCATTGCAAAAGCGAGTCGCACTGGAAACTAAACGTTTGAATTCAAATGCCATATCTGTTGGGATCATTGAAATGCGTAGCAACAGAACATCTCCCTCTTTGAATTTTCCATTCAAAATTGATTGTAGCTTCAATGACTTTGTTCATCATCTTTTTCACCAAAAATTTTTAAAAACATTTGTGCTATTTCAAAATATTTGAAATATTTTTTTAATAAAATTTGTTGTGTAGTTGGAATTACAATATGTCTCACAACAACACATAAAATCCTTTAAGACCTAGGTTCCACACCATCATGTTTTTTAAGATGATGGACGCAAATTGCTAATGCTAGAAGCATATACCAAGATCATGTAAACATTGTTTTGCTGAAGGATTAAACCCGGCACATTTAATAGTTATATGGAAGCTCATTTCTCCAAGTAAACGAAAAAGTTCATTTTTTTAAAAAAATATAAAAAAACAAAAAATTTGCGTCAATCAACACCTTAGAAAGCATGTTGTTGTGGACTTTATTCTTCAAAGGTTGTCATGAGTTGTTGTTACTTACATTGTACTTCGTACTACCCAACACATTTTATTTTAAAAGAAATAACGTGTCATCATCAAAGAATATTCTATAACTAAGACTAAGGGTGCTATCGTTGATTGAAAAAAGTTCATCCGCCAACATCCCTAAGATATCACTTTGGCTAGTGATATCTCACTACTATTGCCAGTGGTTTATGATAACTCAAGCTAACTCATATGCAAATAGCAGGAATCTAAGTACGCTGGGTTGTCACTCCCATAGATCAAAAATTTAAAATTTTACAAATCTTCCTGCGGGAGTATATATTTAATTCGTTATTGAATTCTTTAATTATAACTATAAAAAAATAAATAATAATAATATATTAATTATTAATATATTAATATATTAATAAATAATATATTAATTATAACTATAAAATAAACCGATATTTAAACAAAAAATCAAATAAAATATTTATCATCAATCACCAATCAAAAAATAATACACGACAATTTGAAAAGCAAATCGTAGTGTATTTGCACAAACTTCGACGTTAAAAACAACGTTCTAAATACAAATACAACACCATCTATTGGATAACCCAAATTTATGAGGCGTATATCATACTATCAAATATATTGGTCAATAAAAAAAAATGACATGAATTGGAGAGTGCAAACGTTGTAAAAAAATAGACTTCGCTACCTAGTTTTTCATCCAGTTTTGATGACAATTTTTTTTAGCTTAAATCGTTATATTTTAATTAGCAATACAAATAAGAGTATTTTTCAATTTGATATTGATTTTTGTAAATTAACATAGAAGATCAATGAAAAATTTAAAATAATAAATAAATAAATTTAAATTATTGTTTTCTTTAATTTTTACTCTTATATTTATTCCAACTTTATAAAAACCAATACAACAAATTTTTTACAGGTTCCGAATTCCGATACTTTTTAACACTTCTATAATTAATATATAACCTCAACAATAGTTATTTAAGTATTAAGGGCAGTAAGAGTGTTTTACCGATTGAGGATAAATGTTTTGAGATCGAGACGAAGTCGAGATCTCTAATATATCCGAAATCGGTAATACTCTTAATGCTCAAAATGCTTATTACATTTTTTGCACGATTAATAAAAATTCAATCAAAACTATTTAAATAATAAAATCATTCACAAAATTCAGGTTTGAATGTTTTAAAGAAAATTTCTTAAAATGTCATTTCAAAATAGTAAGCTTTGCGTTTCATCATAATACTATAGGTTTTTTTGTTGCAAAACTAAATTCCATCGAATATATTTTCAAAATTAATTGCTTTTTTTAAATCTTTTAACTGCAATATTTTTAAATGAATGTTATTTAAATTTGAAGCTAGTGAATAGACGTACACAATTATTTAACTAATAATCGTTTTTATTCACACCCTGAGGTCTCCTTTACTGGTAAGTAATTACTTACCGGCTGCATGATCGGTAAGTAATTACTTACCGACCAGCGATTTGTAAACGAAACTTCCTATGTTTATTTACGAATCAGCGAACATGCAAAATCGCCTGATCGTGCAAAAAATTATTAATAACCTTTGGTAACGTATTTGACTTAGCATAATATGCTTTTCGTATATTATCAAATAAAACAAAACTTTCTTTTCTAAAACATATTTGATAGTCAAATAATGGCCTTACACGAAGTTCAAGTTTACTATCAATTGAATAAATTGATTTACGCTGCCATCTGAAAGTTGGCATATAAACCATTCATATTTAACATTTAATTCGCAATTAAAAAATATCTATGAAATTTCTCATTTTACTACAATTAAATAATTTAAGTTTCTTTATGTACTATTACTGACAATTACTGACAATATTGAGCATCTTATCTTATATATATAAAAATCACGTGTCACGATGTTTGTCCGCGATGAACTCCGCAACAATGTAACCAATTTTAATGAAATTTTGTACAATGTGTGTATGATGGTCCAGCTTGAGAGATAGGATAGTTATTATCTTGATTAAATCCCTAGATATTTTTTAATTGCGAATTAAATGTTAAATATGAATGGTTTATATGCCAACTTTCAGATGGCAGCGTAAATTAATTTATTCAATTGATAGTAAACTTGAACTTCGTGTAAGGCCATTATTAGACTATCAAATATGTTTTAGAAAAGAAAGTTTTGTTTTATTTGATAATAAACGAAAAGCATATTATGCTAAGTCAAATACGTTACCAAAGGTTATTAATAATTTTTTGCACGATCAGGGGATTTTGCATGTTCGCTGATTCGTAAATAAACATAGGAAGTTTCGTTTACAAATCACTGGTCGGTAAGTAATTACTTACCGATCATGCAGCCGGTAAGTAATTACTTACCAGTAAAGGAGACCCCAGGGTGTGAATAAAAACGATTATTAGTTAAATAATTGTGTACGTCTATTCACTAGCTTCAAATTTAAATAACATTCATTTAAAAATATTGCAGTTAAAAGATTTAAAAAAAGCAATTAATTTTGAAAATATATTCGATGGAATTTAGTTTTGCAACAAAAAAACCTATAGTATTATGATGAAACGCAGAGCTTACTATTTTGAAATGACATTTTAAGAAATTTTCTTTAAAACATTCAAACTTGAATTTTGTGAATGAATTTTATTATTTAAATAGTTTTGATTGAATTTTTATTAATCGTGCAAAAAATGTAATAAGCATTTTGAGCATTAAGAGCATCACCGATTTCGGATATATTAGAGATGTCGACTTCGTCTCGATCTCAAAACATATATCCTCAATCGGTAAAACACTCTTACTGCCCTTAATACTTAATAGTATATTACATATCTCTAGTTGTAAATAGCATTTTACATGCGAGGGAAAATTTTGCGCACGAGACGCGTAGCGTCGAGTGCAGTATCTTCACGAGCATGGAAAATGCTTTACAACTCGAGATTTGTTATATACTTTTCCTACGACTTTGTTTTAATGCCCAAACGCATATAATTACTTGAAAAAATGAACTACTAATTATAAATTAAATGCAAATAGTTTACAAATTGTGGTAAGCTTTGCATTATTCTGTGTCAAAATGAATTGAAATATTTAATTTTTAAAAATCAAATTTTTCTTTAAATAAAAATTTTTCTTTTTATTAAAAGCGTGCGGTAATATATATATGAAAATCCATTACCGCACGCTTTTTTTCACTTACCGCACGCTATTTGAAATAATCAATTTACATGTCATGGATAGTGCGATGTAATCTATAATTTACTGTGATAGGAGTAGGAAAATAACTATTGTGGAGGTTATATATTAATTATAGAAGTGTTAAAAAGTATCGGAATTCGGAACCTGTAAAAAATTTGTTGTATTGGTTTTTATAAAGTTGGAATAAATATAAGAGTAAAAATTAAAGAAAACAATAATTTAAATTTATTTATTTATTATTTTAAATTTTTCATTGATCTTCTATGTTAATTAACAAAAATCAATATCAAATTGAAAAATACTCTTATTTGTATTGCTAATTAAAATATAACGATTAGAGCTAAAAAAAATTGTCATCAAAACTGGATGAAAAACTAGGTAGCGAAGTCTATTTTTTTACAACGTTTGCACTCTCCAATTCATGTCATATTTGTTTTATTGACCAATATATTTGATAGTGTGATATACGCCTCATAAATTTGGGTTATCCAATAGACGGTGTTGTATTTGTATTTAGAACGTTGTTTTTAACGTCGAAGTTTGTGCAAATACACTACGATTTGCTTTTCAAATTGTCGTGTATTATTTTTTGATTGGTGATTGATGATAAATATTTTATTTGATTTTTTGTTTAAATTTTGGTTTATGAGCGTAGTTTGCTTTGATCAATGTTTTTATAGTTATAATTAAAGAATTCAATAACGAATTAAATATATACTCCCGCAGGAAGATTTGTAAAATTTTAAATTTTTGATCTATGGGAGTGACAACCCAGCGTACTTAGATTCCTGCTATTTGCATATGAGTTAGCTTGAGTTATCGTAAACCACTGGCAATAGTAGTGAGATATCACTAGCCAAAGTGATATCTTAGGGATGTTGGCGGATGAACTTTTTTCAATCAACGATAACACCCTTAGTCTTAGTTATAGAATATTCTTTGATGATGACACGTTATTTCTTTTAAAATAAAATGTGTTGGGTACTACGAATTACAATGTAAGTAACAACAACTCATGACAACCTTTGAAGAATAAAGTCCACAACAACATGCTTTCTAAGGTGTTGATGGACGCAAATTTTTTGTTTTTTTATATTTTTTTAAAAAAATGAACTTTTTCGTTTACTTGGAGAAATGAGCTTCCATATAACTATTAAATGTGCCGGGTTTAATCCTTCAGCAAAACAATGTATATGCTTCTAGCACTAGCAATTTGCGTCCATCATCTTAAAAAACATGATGGTGTGGAACCTAGGTCTTAAAGGATTTTATGTGTTGTTGTGAGACATATTGTAATTCCAACTACACAACAAATTTTATTAAAAAAATATTTCAAATATTTTGAAATAGCACAAATGTTTTTAAAAATTTTTGGTGAAAAAGATGAGGAACAAAGTCATTGAAGCTACAATCAATTTTGAATGGAAAATTCAAAGAGGGAGATGTACTGTTGCTACGCATTTCAATGATCCCAACAGATATGGCGTTTGAATTCAAACGTTTAGTTTCCAGTGCGACTCGCTTTTGCAATGACTGTCAACAAAGAACAAGGAAAATTGCTGCAAAGATGTGGTAGATTTGGAGAATCCATACTTCTCACATCTGGACAACTGTATGTGGTGGTCAGCTAACGTTGGAATACCTTCTGATTTATTCATGTACGCATCTAGACGGAAAAACGCAAAATATAATGTGTGCCCACAAGCACGAGCAAAGAAATAGAATTAAAACGACATTTTAAAATTTTTTCCTTATTAAAATAAATAATTGTTGCAATAAAAATGATACAATGTAAATTGAATGTTTGGTACGTTTAGTGTGACTAAAACAATTGAAAAAAAACAACAATTGTTTTAAATTTTTCGTTGTATCAAATGCTTCAGTCAAATCGAACACGGCTGTTATCAGAACGAGTTTTTTTGAATTTCCTTTCTTATGAGATACCGACAATATGCGACGGGTATAATGTTAAATAAACAAAAGTTTTACACTATTTGGTGTAAAGTAAATAAAGTTTTGAGAGATTTTTAGAGTAATTAAGCTTAAAGTAATTATTTTAATTCACATGAATTTTGCAATTTTAAAGCATTTTTTATTTTCGCTCAGAAAAACTACTTTAAAACAGTTTTTGTGTGTTTCGTGTCGGGAACAAATACAATTTACAATAGTATAATCACAGATGAAGAATTCAATTTAAATAAATATGAGATAATGGAGTTTCAATTTAGAATTATCTGACATGAAAATTGAAAATATGTTTTATTGTTGTTTCATCCACTGTGGCTGAGTTTGTATGATGGCTTTGAAGTTTGAACTATGATGTCTCTGATGAGTGTGAGTTCAATCCCGACAATAATTACTTATTATCGGGAATAATACTTTTAATAATTACTTTGAGCAATAATTGCTCACAAAATCGCCCAAAAATTAATATTCCATTAATGTTGTCTATATATGGAACATATATGCCAATATATTGACCGTGTGTTAGATATTAGTTTCGCATTGATTTGCAACAATCAATAATGACTTTAAAATGACTTAGGATGTTGACTAAATAGAAATATTTCTCACCCTATGAATTCACATCCTATGAATTCTAATACAAAAACATTCAAATAATTTTGATTTTTTTGGCATCACTTCTTCTATTCCTTTTTTGCATCACTTCTTCCATACCCTCATCGAATATATTATCACTATTCTTACTGCCCTTGCTGACCATAAAAAGTTATAACGATCAAAATTGTTTGCAACGTTTTTAGTAACCTACCACAGGTAAAGAAAGCGTATATTAAACCGCATGAGCACTGTGAAAGTTTTGAATCCATATTTGTTTCGTGTGTTCTAATGTTCTATATAGAGACACATCTGAAAACTTATTTGATCGCGTATTTTTTTATATATCCTTTGTTGTATATATAATACTATTTTTTTAATATTTTACTGATCAACTAGAGTGCTGATCCTTTTACATTCATATTTAAAAAAAAAATAGATCATTTCTCATTACAACTCTTTGAAATTATTGCTACTACGTCAACAAAACGTATACACACAAACTTTATTTATAGGCGTAGCAAAACACGCTGGTCCCGCTAGTATATATATATATATATATATATATATATATATATATATATATATATATATATATATATATATATATATATATATATATATATATATATATATATATATATATATATATATATGTATATATATATATATATATATATATATATATATATATATATATATATATATAATATATATATATATATATATATATATATATATATTATATATATATATTATATATATATATATATATATTATATATATATATATATATATATATATATATATATATATATATATATATATATATATATATATATATATATATATATATATATATATATATATATATATATATTATAATATATATATGTAAAAAGATGGTTTTCTTGGGCGTTTTTAATTTAATAAAAGACAATTTTCTTTGGTTTTTGGCCCGTTGTTATTATTATTATTTTACGTTTCGGCGAATTACCACGCCATTTTCAAAATCTGCAAAAATGTACAATACAATGTCACTAATTTTCTTTAAGTTTACAAAACAAAATAATTACCCTTCTTTCTAATCTATAAACAATTTTTCACAGAAACTATATCAAACTAAAATTAACTATGGTCATTTAAATAAAATAATAAATTAATTTAAAACAAATTAAAAAAATAAATAAAATTAAAAAACAATGTAAATTATATATTCTGAAACAGCACAAAACTTTTTACACAGAAAAAGGAATTTTGACCTTGTCAATAAAATGATTAATTAATTTAAAACAAATTAAGTAACAATTAAAAAAACAAAAAACAAACAAAACTTTTTTCTGTGCGCCTAATCCATACTTTTATTTTATATGAGGTTGTCATATATTTTTTGGAGATATTCCGTGTCTTTTTGGATGTTGATGGATTTTTTTGTTTTCTGACTCTCCTTTATCAATATCATTTCATGATTCGGCGCTTATGGTAGCTTGGTTCTTTTGCGAGTACTCTTACGTTTTCTTTTAGACTAATCTTGTGTTTGGTGTTTCTGAGATGTGAAGATAATGCACTTTTACTAAAATTTGGATCGTTGTTATTTGCTCCATTGATGTGTTCATTAATTCTTTTTCTCAGGTACTGATTTGTATTGCCCACATATTCGGAAAGACATGAGCAAGTGATTTTATACACTAGATTAGACTGTTGGTCCAGCGGTACTTTATCTTTCAGATTTGAAAAAAGTGAGTCCAGAGAGATATTTGATCTTCCTACCGTTTTTACATTGTATCGTGCTAACAATGCTCTAACTTTTTCGAAGAGATTTTTAATGTAAGGTATCGATAGGTATTTTTCATCTGGTACTCTAACTCTTCTATTTTCTTGGCCATGTAGGTGATTGAAGATGTTACTTCTGATGTTTTCTCAACTAGGGGTCTTGGGTATCCATTTGTTATCAGCGTCGTCTATAACAGTTTAAAGTTTTCTTTATGAAAACGATGGTCAGATAATTTGAGTATTTTGTCACCGAGGATCTTGATGGTGTTAATTTTGTAGTTGTGAGGCAACCAAGACTTATAATTTAAATATCGTCCGGACCAGGTGTCTTTATGATACCAGTTTGTAGATAATGTTCCGTCAGAGTTTCTTATCACTTTCGTATCTAAGAAAGAAAGACAGCCATTCTCCTCAAGTTCTATCGTGAATTTAATGTGTTGCTCGAAATCATTAAACGTTTTTAAGAAATTATCAACTTCTTCTGCTGGAACTGCAGTGAAAATGTCGTCTACGTATCGATAGAAGAAAGGTATATTAAATTTGAACGAAGAAAGTACCGAAGTTTCAATAAATTCCATGACTGTGTTAGCTGTATCTGGACTAATCGGCGATCCCATTGGAGAGCCAAACTTCTGGCGGTACACTTTTCTGTTAAATGTAAAATACAATTTTCTAGAACCAATTGTAGAGCTTCCATAAAACTGAGTTTTGAGGAGCTTGGTTTTCGATCTTCTCTTAATTTCCATCCAGTTCTTATTGACCAGCTTCATCACGAGTTTACTATCTACATTTGTAAATAGTGATGTTACATCGAGTGATAGTAAAACATAACCTGGCGGTAAAACAATGTCTTTGATTTTTTTCGATAACTTCTTCAGAATTTTCAGAAAGGAAAATGTGTTGCCTACACTTGGTTTTAGAATATCGGAAAGAAAAGACGATAAATTATATGTTGGAGAACCAATAGAGCTTACGATTGGACGTAGAGGTGTATTTGGCTTGTGAATTTTTGGGAGTCCGTACATCTTTGATACAACACAATTGTTTCTCCGTAGACGTAGTCCTTCCTCTTTTGTGATTCTTCCATCATTCTGCCAAGCTATTAGCATATCGTTGACCTTTTTTTGTAGGACCAATGTACCATCTGATCTTAATTTGTCGTATGTTTCAGAGTCGTTAAGTTGCGCTTCCATTTTCGATATGTATTCTCGTTCGAACATAACTACAGAAACATTTCCCTTATCGGCTCGAGTTATTATGATATCCTTGTTGTCTTTACAGAATTGTTTTGCTTCTGCAATTTGAGTTGTTAATGTATGTTCTTCTTTGGTGAGATGTTTTCTTGGTTTGGTTTTTACATAGATTTTTATAATTCGGTAAAATATTCACCAAATTATTCCTTATGTCGGTTTGGAATCTTCTTCCATATCATACAGAAAGGTTTCTACATCGCAGATTATATTTGTAAAAGGAACAGCATTTGCAGGGGTTGGAGGGCTAAACTTTTCACCCAGACTTAAAATATATTTGACATTGTCAGGTATTACCTTGTCTGTGGTGTTAACAAGCCACTTGTTGGTATCGTGAGCTTCGAAATTTCGATTGTATTTTGTTGTTCGCTCTAATGATGTTCATCTTTCTGATATGGGTTTCCTTGGTTTTCTGAAAGACCGCTTCATATCGAATCTTGCATCTATTGATGAATTCGGTCTTCAATTCAGATGGTATATGTAGTTGTTCAACTATTCTGGTGTATTTTTCTAGATTCCTTTTATTTTCACGAATATTCTTAGTGGTTTTCTGTTATTTCTTGACTAATAATAGAAAAAATGAATCTGTTTTGTAGTCTCAGGAAAACAGGTTCATTAATTTTTTGTGCATTTTTTATTTTTCTATGTTAGGAAAAACTTGTTGTGTCCTACAACGTAGCAGAAAGTGAAGCTTATTCACTAATTTTGCTTGTTGGATGTTTGAATTCAACAATTTTTTCATGTGTAGTACCGTTGTGTCGCCAAAATCTCGTCCGATATATTGGAAGAAATTGTGGTTGTTGACATTCTGGGTTGTCTCCATTTTCACCACGGAGAATTATATTTTGTAAAAGATGGTTTCCTTGGGCGTTTTTTAATTTAATAAAAGACAATTTTCTTTGGTTTTTGGCCCGTTGTTATTATTATTATTTTACGTTTCGGCGAATTACCACGCCATTTTCAAAAATCTGCAAAAATGTACAATACAATGTCACTAATTTTCTTTAAGTTTACAAAACAAAATAATTACCCTTCTTTCTAATCTATAAACAATTTTTCACAGAACTATATCAAACTAAAATTAACTATGGTCATTTAAATAAAATAATAATTAATTTAAAACAAATTAAAAAAATAAATAAAATTAAAAAACAATGTAAATTATATATTCTGAAACAGCACAAAACTTTTACACAGAAAAAGGAATTTTGACCTTGTCAATAAAATGATTAATTAATTTAAAACAAATTAAGTAACAATTAAAAAAACAAAAAACAAACAAAACTTTTTTCTGTGCGCCTAATCCATACTTTTATTTTATATGAGGTTGTCATATATTTTTTGGAGATATTCCGTGTCTTTTTGGATGTGATGGATTTTTTTGTTTTCTGACTCTCCTTTATCAATATCATTTCCATGATTCGGCGCTTATGGTAGCTTGTTCTTTTGCGAGTACTCTTACGTTTTCTTTTAGACTAATCTTGTGTTTGGTGTTTCTGAGATGTGAAGATAATGCACTTTTACTAAAATTTGGATCGTTGTTATTTGCTCCATGATGTGTTCATTAATTATTTTTCTCAGGTACTGATTTGTATTGCCCACATATTCGGAAGACATGAGCAAGTGACTTTATACACTAGATTAGACTGTTGGTCCAGCGGTACTTTATCTTTCAGATTTGAAAAAAGTGAGTCCAGAGAGATATTTGATCTTCCTACCGTTTTTACATTGTATCGTGCTACAATGCTCTAACTTTTTCGAAGAGATTTTTAATGTAAGGTATCGATAGGTATTTTTCATCTGGTACTCTAACTCTTCTATTTTCTTGGCCATGTAGGTGATTGAAGATGTTACTTCTGATGGTTTTCTCAACTAGGGGTCTTGGGTATCCATTTGTTATCAGCGTCGTCTCTAACAGTTTAAAATTTTCTTTATGAAAACGATGGTCAGATAATTTGAGTATTTTGTCACCGAGGATCTTGATGTGTTTAATTTTGTAGTTGTGAGGCAACCAAGACCTTATAATTTAAATATCGTCCGGACCAGGTGTCTTTATGATACCAGTTTGTAAGATAATGTTCCGTCAGAGTTTCTTATCACTTTCGTATCTAAGAAAGAAAGACAGCCATTCTCCTCAAGTTCTATCGTGAATTTAATGTGTTGCTCGAAATCATTAAACGTTTTTAAGAAATTATCAACTTCTTCTGCTGGAACTGCAGTGAAAATGTCGTCTACGTATCGATAGAAGAAAGGTATATTAAATTTGAAACGAAGAAAGTACCGAAGTTTCAATAAATTCCATGACTGTGTTAGCTATATCTGACTAATCG
>CAVNZG010001705.1:0-15446 GCA_963693315.1 Diogma glabrata
GATTCAAAATTAAAATGTTCAACATCACCTTCCTTAAATTTTGCTAAGCCATGAGAAACTAAAGAAGTTTGCCCATGCTTGTCCGTTAAATTTCTTTCAGTAAATTTTAATTGTTTAAAATTAAATGATTTGTTTTTGATTTGCTTTTTAATATTAGGATTTTGCGAATTATCAATTATTATGTTGTGGTAGTCATTCATATGTTGTTTTGTCCTAAAAAATTAAATTTTGTGTTGAAGATAATAACTATTTCCAGTATGATGATAAAATTTATAAGCAAACATTTGGTTTGGCTATGGGTAATCCTTTGTCTCCAATACTTGCTGATATTGTTCTAGAAGAATTATTTGAAACTACAAATTTTATGTATACTTCAACTTTTGTTTATAAATATGTAGATGACATAATTACAGATATTCCAATAGAACTAATTGAACACACTTTATTACAAATTAATAGTTTTCATCCAAGATTACAGTTTACAATAGAGCTTGAAAATAATAATACGTTACCATTCTTAGACCTGCTTTTAACTAGAGTTAATGAAAAAATTATCACTAATTGGTATTGTAAACCTTCATCAACTGAAAGGATTTTAAATTTCAAATCAAATCATCCGTTTTCAATGAAGAAAAATGTTGCTGTTAATTTTTTCAGAAGAGTTTTAAAACTAAGTGATAAACAACATCATCCTAAAAATATAAGAACTGTTGCAAATATATTGGAAAATAACAATTATCCCTATGGTGTTATTAATAATGCAATTATGATTGCCTTAAATGAAAAGAAATTTTAACTACACAAAATTGTTCTGAAAATTTACCAATTACAACAACAAAAATTTTTAATGGATTGAAATATGTTCCCAAATTATCCGAACAAATTAAATCTATTGCTAAAAATTACAATATCAACATTGCTTTGGAACCAATAAATAGGTTAAAAAAAGTTTTCACACAGACTAAAGATTCATTAAATATATGGGATAAATCGTGTGTTGTTTATAAAATTAAGTGTAATCCTCCATGCAATAAATGTTATATTGGTCAAACCAGCAAGAAATTATTTTTTAGGACACAACAACATATGAATGACTACCACAACATAATAATTGATAATTCGCAAAATCCTAATATTAAAAAGCAAATCAAAAACAAATCATTTAATTTTAAACAATTAAAATTTACTGAAAGAAATTTAACGGACAAGCATGGGCAAACTTCTTTAGTTTCTCATGGCTTAGCAAAATTTAAGGAAGGTGATGTTGAACATTTTAATTTTGAATCTGTTGAAGTTTTACTAACTGAACAAAATAAATTTAAAAGAGAATTTTTGGAGTCAACAGAAATTTTAAAACATGATAATAGCATTAATATCAAAACGGATTTGAGAAAGATTAGTGATATTTATTTTCCTATTTTGAAAAAACATTTTTGTAAAAATTTATCTTAACCTTGTCAAAATTGTAAAAAAATTTTAACAACTATTCCTTTCTAACAAAATATGGTGTGCAATTTATGAAAATTTTTTGCTATCCACAAAATTGTCGATCGATCTAGTTTCGAACCGATAAGAACTTTTTATTACACTTTAAAAAAGTATATCATTCTCATCAGGGCTAGCCGACTAGATACACTACCAAAAAAATTTTTCGCTATATAAACCTAAAATAGGTCACTACTCTAGCGAAGTATAAGAAACCAAAAAACTTTCATAACCATATGTTTATTAGATTCAGGTTTAGTCAATTTGTTTCTCTAGTTGATCACTATTGTTGTTATACTCTAACCAAGTTAGAATTGGATAACAAACTTGTATCGGTAAGAAGAAGATGACCATCTTCACTTGTGTCTATCGACACATTATCTACAATTAATTCAATGAATTATTTGTGATATTACATCACTCCGATGGAAATAATCCCATCATGAATAATAAGACTGAATCTAACAAAATATGGTGTGCAATTTATGAAAATTTTTTGCTATCCACAAAATTGTCGATCGATCTAGTTTCGAACCGATAAGAACTTTTTATTACACTTTAAAAAAGTATATCATTCTCATCAGGGCTAGCCGACTAGATACACTACCAAAAAAATTTTTCGCTATATAAACCTAAATAGGTCACTACTCTAGCGAAGTATAAGAAACCAAAAAACTTTCATAACCATATGTTTATTAGATTCAGGTTTAGTCAATTTGTTTCTCTAGTTGATCACTATTGTTGTTATACTCTAACCAAGTTAGAATTGGATAACAAACTTGTATCGGTAAGAAGAAGATGACCATCTTCACTTGTGTCTATCGACACATTATCTACAATTAATTCAATGAATTATTTGTGGTATTACATCACTCCGATGGAAATAATCCCATCATGAATAATAAGACTGAATCTAACAAAATATGGTGTGCAATTTATGAAAATTTATTCCAATTCTAACTTGGTTAGAGTATAACAACAATAGTGATCAACTAGAGAAACAAATTGACTAAACCTGAATCTAATAAACATATGGTTATGAAAGTTTTTTGGTTTCTTATACTTCGCTAGAGTAGTGACCTATTTTAGGTTTATATAGCGAAAAATTTTTTTGGTAGTGTATCTAGTCGGCTAGCCCTGATGAGAATGATATACTTTTTTAAAGTGTAATAAAAAGTTCTTATCGGTTCGAAACTAGATCGATCGACAATTTTGTGGATAGCAAAAATTTTCATAAATTGCACACCATATTTTGTTAGATTCAGTCTTATTATTCATGATGGGATTATTTCCATCGGAGTGATGTAATATCACAAATAATTCATTGAATTAATTGTAGATAATGTGTCGATAGACACAAGTGAAGATGGTCATCTTCTTCTTACCGATACAAGTTTGTTATCCAATTCTAACTTGGTTAGAGTATAACAACAATAGTGATCAACTAGAGAAACAAATTGACTAAACCTGAATCTAATAAACATATGGTTATGAAAGTTTTTTGGTTTCTTATACTTCGCTAGAGTAGTGACCTATTTTAGGTTTATATAGCGAAAAATTTTTTTGGTAGTGTATCTAGTCGGCTAGCCCTGATGAGAATGATATACTTTTTTAAAGTGTAATAAAAAGTTCTTATCGGTTCGAAACTAGATCGATCGACAATTTTGTGGATAGCAAAAAATTTTCATAAATTGCACACCATATTTTGTTAGATTCAGTCTTATTATTCATGATGGGATTATTTCCATCGGAGTGATGTAATATCACAAATAATTCGTTGAATTAATTGTAGATAATGTGTCGATAGACACAAGTGAAGATGGTCATCTTCTTCTTACCGATACAAGTTTGTTATCCAATTCTAACTTGGTTAGAGTATAACAACAATAGTGATCAACTAGAGAAACAAATTGACTAAACCTGAATCTAATAAACATATGGTTATGAAAGTTTTTTGGTTTCTTATACTTCGCTAGAGTAGTGACCTATTTTAGGTTTATATAGCGAAAAATTTTTTTGGTAGTGTATCTAGTCGGCTAGCCCTGATGAGAATGATATACTTTTTTAAAGTGTAATAAAAAGTTCTTATCGGTTCGAAACTAGATCGATCGACAATTTTGTGGATAGCAAAAAATTTTCATAAATTGCACACCATATTTTGTTAGATTCAGTCTTATTATTCATGATGGGATTATTTCCATCGGAGTGATGTAATATCACAAATAATTCATTGAATTAACTATTCCTTTGATTTTTGTAAACAAATTTGTTCTGTCATTTTTAGTTTATATAAATGTTTTGTTTTCAGAAAGTTTTATTAACATAAACATTTTTTGAGATAATAGGGAAAAAAACTATTTGGTTTTTATAATTTGTTAATATTTTAAATTTTTGCTTCAAGTTCATTTTTGTATTCATTTTTGATGGTTTTTTGAAGTTATTTTTATAACTTTTATTTGTTTTTTGTAAGTTATTTTCAAAAAAATTTTTTTGTTTAAAAATTTTAAAATGTTGTTGTATGTTTATAGAATCCCTGAAGATGACTGTAATTAGCAGTCGAAATATAGGATTTATAGAAATAAATAAAACTTGTTTTAAATAATTTTTAAAAAAACAACATTTTTGACTATAAACACTTCAGTTATTAAAATATTTGAATAATATTAAAAGTCGAAGAGATATTAAATAAAAATTGATTATATATTTATGATCAAAATTTACATATATATATATATATATATATATATATATATATATATATATATATATATATATATATATATATATATATATATATATATATATATATATATATATATATATATACATATATATATATATATATATATATATATATATATATATATATATATATATATATATATATATATATATATATACATATATATATATATACATATATATATATATATATATATATATATATATATATATATATATATATATATATATATATATATATATATATATATATATATATATATATATATATATATATATATATATATATATATATATATATATATATATAAACATATATATATATATATATATATATATATATATATATAGGTCTAATTCATATTAAATTCAAGTTGGATCACATGAGTGGTTTGGAATCTCAAATTTATCATATGTATTCTGCTTGTCGTCGAAAAAAAAAATATACGTATTTTTTTTTTCCCTTGAAAAACAGCATAAGTGTAAAAAAAATCAAATTTTGTCAAAAAAAACATCTTTCGACTGGCCCCAAATAACTTGGGAATGGATAGCTTTAATTCCAAATTTTTTTTTTTAAACAAAAGTTAAAAGAAAAAAAATAATTCGTTTTTAATGATTTGTATCTCACTCAAATATTAGTTATAGAAATTAGTTATAGAAAAATCGATTTTTTTTTAGTCGAAACTTTAATTTTGTCCACTTTTGCGGATGATATTTCTATAACAAGCATTTGAGTGAGATACAAATCATTAAAAGTGAATTATTTTTTTTCTTTTAGCTTTCGTTTAAAAAAAAAGATTAAGAATTAGGGCTATCCATTCCCAAGTTATTTGGGGCCAGTCGAAAGATGTTTTTTTTGACAAAATTTGATTTTTTTTACACTTATGCTGTTTTTCAAGGAAAAAAAATACGTATATTTTTCTTTTCGATGACAAACAGAATACATATGATAAATTTGAGATTCCAAAGCGCTCATGTAAAAATTTCCCGTCTTACTTGAATTTAATATGAATTAGACGGTCTAATTCATATTAAATTCAAGTTGGATCACCTGAGTGGTTTGAAATCTCAAGTTTATCATATGTATTCTGTTTGTCATCGAAAAAAAAAATATACGTATTTTTTTTTTCCTTGAAAAACAGCATCAGTGTAAAATAAATCAAATTTTGTCAAAAAAAACACCTTTCGACTGGCCCCAAATAACTTGGGGATGAATAGCTTTAATTCTAAACCTTTTTTTAAACGAAAGCTAAAAGAAAAAAAGTAATTCATTTTTAATGAATTGTATCTCACTCAAATATTAGTTACAGAAATATCATCCGCAAAAGTGGACAAAATTAAATTTCCCATTAAAAAAAAATCGACTTTTCTATAACTAATCTCTATAACTAATATTTGAGTGAGAAACAAATCATTAAAAACGAATTATTTTTTTTCTTTTAACTTTTGTTTAAAAAAAAAAATTTGGAATTAAAGCTATCCATTCCCAAGTTATTTGGGGCCAGTTGAAAGATGTTTTTTTTGACAAAATTTGATTTTTTTTACACTTATGCTGTTTTTCAAGGGAAAAAAAAAATACGTATATTTTTTTTTTTCGATGACAAACAGAATGCATATGATAAATTTGAGATTCCAAACCACTCATGTGAAAATTTCCCGTTTTACTTGAATTTAATATGAAATAGACCTATATATATATATATATATATATATATATATATATATATATATATATATATATATATATATATATATATATATATATATATATATATATATATATATATATATATATATATATATATATATGTATATATATATATATATATATATATATATATATATATATATATATATATATATATATATATATATATATATCTAACAATATGAGCTATAAGGGAATTTACCGGCACTCTCACGATCGCATTTCTGGACCTACAACAAAAACTTTTTCTGTATACGTGGCGGCAAAAAAATCTTTTGGACAAATTTGCGAACTGGCTATATCCGGGTACAGGTAAAGTGGCTAGAGCCAAAAAAGTTGAAAAATCTAGGGCATTATAACTACCGTTTGAATCATAATATTCTAATAAAATTTATCAATATTGAATATTTGAACATATTTCTATCATTTTTATCCAAATGACAACCTTGGCGTTCCAGGTTCCTGAAAAATCAGCTGTTTTAAAAATTTAATAAACTTTGTTGTCCTTGATTTGGCTGAAAATGGCCAATCTCTCTTTTGAATATGTGCGCATACGTTAACTAAAACATAAATCTTTTCAAAATTTAAAAAACAGTAGTACAAGTCTAGAGGTTGAGACACCAGGACTGTTAGAACGAAAACAGACGCAAACAGCCCTCCTCATTTTTGTGTTAATGTTATTAAAACTCATATTAACTTTTAGATAACTTTTCAACTATAACTATAACCTCAGAAATTTTCAGCTTTCTAACCCAAGAGGTCTCAATGTAATTAGCATTAAACCTAATGCATGCCATTCAATTACAACAAAAACTTCCATAAAAATATAAAAATATCCCATAGAAAAAATATTAAAAAAATTTTCTTCTGTATTTTTTTTTCAGTTTTTGATTTTTTTCGCAAAAATTTAAAAAGAAAATATTTAAAAAAAAATATTTTCTTATATGCATATTGATTACACATTTACAAAAGTCTTCCTAAATTGAAGATATTTGAATTATTTGAGGTGTAAAAGTTGTTTGACAATTTTAGATTATAAATTATGTGTGGTGGTGTTGTAGGTGTGACGTTGTGAGAACGTTTATTTGCTTTTTGGTGGATTTAATATGTTATTAAAAGTAGTTTTAACCAAATTAAATAAAGCTGTTCCAAAATCGCATTGATAAAGTAGTTCCCGTTAATGTATTTAGTTTGGTTTGATAAATTTTTGGTTTATTCTGGACTTGGACTATTCTACTTAAATTTTTTATTTAAACTAATCTGACACATCCAATTCTATTTGTACACAATGTGTCTGGTCCCGAAATCTACCTATTTCTAGCGGATATACGTGCCGCTTGGACTTTTTGTTTTGATATCAAAACATAATTTCTGCTCTGGTATCAAAACAAAAACATGCATATACTTATCTATATAGTACAACTGCCACTAATTTTGCGTCTGATCGACTCATAAAATATGTGAAGGTTATTTTCTAAATTATTTTCTTAGACACAAATTTTTAAATGTTTATTTACACCAGATAAGGTTTAAATTGGTGTGAATTACCAGAAGTATATGAAAAAAATAAAAATGTATGTAGGTATATCAAGGACCACTTAACAATGTATAACTATGGCGCAGTTTAATGAAATATTTAGTTATGATACGATTTCTCATTCATGAGAATGAAAGAAATGCGTTTTGTTCTAGATTGTCAGAGTTTTTCTCCCAAATATAGAGTGTTTCTCAAGAACATCTGCTTATTTGAAACATCGATACCTTTAATTATTTTCTTTTGATTTTGTAAAAACACAATACATATGTTCTTAGAAATGTTTTTTAGATATCAACTTACTTCATTCCGAGAATAATTTTCAAAAATTGTATGTGCGTCTGTAGCAATTATGGCAATACTTTGTGACATGCTCTAACGAAAAACCTTTCTCTTCTATATCGCAAGGTTTTCAGTTTATTCGTTTTCAGTTTATTCGTTTTTATTTATTTATTACTATAATTTCGTAAGATGATTCATATAAACACATAAACAGTATACAACCACAAATAATATATCTCCTGCTGTGTATTCAATTTATTGGTCATCTTTGCCTTGAGAGATTTGTTTTTGTCATATCCCATGGTGATATTCAATTTATACGTATTATCTTTTTAAATTGAAATTTTAAGCTTTGAAATTGTTGTTCGAGAAAATTGATTATGTGGTTTAAATATCAAAAACCTCGATTTAAAATCAAAATATTTTATAACATAAATACAGATTCTTAAGTAAAGCCGCAATTAGACTATTGCAGAACTCTGCAATATTCCTGCAATGGTAGTGTGCAAAATGTTCATTGCAGAAAAGATTGGCAATGAACTCATTGCAAAACATCGCAATGACTCATTGCAATGTTTTGCAATGAGTTCATTGCCAAACTTTTGTGCAATGTATATTTTACCCACTACCATTGCACGACTTTTGCAGAAATATTGCAGAGTTCTGCAATAGTCTAATTGTGGCTTAAGTGTAATTCATCTATATTCTATAAGAATAATTGATTTTTAATAAATCTTTGAAGGAGATTGAAATTTAAAACTAATCTAAAAATGATTGTTGATAAATTAAATAATTGACTGAAATCTTGAATAAAAACATAAGTTTATTTAATTTTTGGTGAAATTAAAAGGCGTATCAAATCATTTTATAAAAATATTGATTGCTTATTTTGAGTGATAAATATATTATTTATGTTGGCCCAATATTTATTTAACAACTTTATTCTTTATGTCTTTATGCATAAATTAGCTAATGAATTACATCAATTAGTATTTAGTAGTATAGCAAAAAACACATTATTTAAAAACTGTTCAATTTAAGCTTTGATTTTTCTTAAAACATGGAGAGCATGGTATCATCAGCAAAACTAAAATACTATGATTTGTTGAATGTAATAAGTAATTTAAATAAATAAATAATAGAGTCGTTGACCAAGAAGAACCTTGAGGAATTGATGCATTAGTTGAAACACCATAAACATTGATGGAAAATTTTCGCTGAAATATAAAACTGGTTATCTAAGAAACAATTTGCTCTTTGGGAAATCCATAGTGTTTTTCAATAAGTATCTTGGAAAACGCTAAGATGCTAATACTTTTATATGCAATATCGATTTCGGAGCGACGTTAGTGATACATTATTAATGAATGAAATTATATATGTTAAATATAAAACTTTTTACAAATGAATTATAACCACCTATTAAAGAAAAACGTGTTCTATACCGAGTTGTGAAAACTTGACCATTTTTGATATTCCTGAAACTTGGCATATAAGTTGTATGGACAAAATAAAAAAAAAGACTTATTTTACAATTTTTTTAAAGTACATGGTTTGAGCATAGGGGCACCCCAACATGCATGAAAAATTAAAATTCTGCCAATCCGATGTAACTTTGAAATTAAATTGCTCAAAAACGGCTATACTGATTACAACAAACTTTTTTTCGTTTGATAGATGATTAGTTAGTTCACTTAGTCGTTTGAAAAAAAATTAATTAATTGTTTTTGCAATAAATTTTTAAATAAAAATATTAAAAAAGCTTTTTTAAAAATGGCGCTATAGAATCGAAGATCAATTGGAATTAAGAATTAAGTTATTGTTTTTCTGAAAATAGTTCTATTTTTGCTCTAAAATATTCCAAATTTACAAAGAGGCGTTAGTTCGTGGGATATTTAATTTTAAAGATTTTAGTACGACTAAAAATTATAATTTTTCATAATTTTTTCAAACAAATTACTCCATTAACAAAAAATTTTAAATTCAATTAAATTTAAACTTTTTTTTAAATGTAGTTCTATCCTTACTTTAAAATATTTCAAATTTACAAAGGGCGTTAATTCGTGTTCTTGAGATATTTAATTTTAAAGATTTTTAGTCCGTCTAAAATTCTACTTGTTCATTATTTTTTCGAACAATTTTTATCAACAAAAAATTTTAACCACTTGAGTTCGAAAAAATGATGAAAATTTGATTTGCCAACAAATTCGAAGAAATGATTTGCCAACAAAATTTTAATTCATTAACAACTATCATCCCTCAATTAAATTTACATATGATACAGAAAAAACAACATTTTAAAGTTTTTGGACCTTAAAATTATATAATCAAAGAAAATAAAAGTTTGGAATATACAGAAAACCTACAAACACAAACCGGCATATTATAAACAACGCTTTTCATCATATAGGCCACAAAACAGCTGTTCCAAATGTTCCAATGGAAAAACTTGAGTTTGATGAAGAGGTAGAATATATACATAATGCAGCAATAGCCAATGGATTTTTAAAAAATTTTGCTGATCATCAAGCAGATCAACTAAGCAGACTAAAGGATATTGTAAAATCAAGAATTAGAATTTTACCCAGCAATTACAAACAAACTATAAAATTTTTTTAAAAAGCATCAAATCGAGCTTGTCACGATGAGTTGGTACACAGGTATGTTGAACTTTCGACACATTTCCAAAATCAACCTTATCGAAAAAAGTGCAACGGTAAAATTCTGTTTTGTTTGTCATTCTTTTCTGATTGCAAAATTTAACAAATAATTTTTTCCCGAAGTTAGGGAGGGTGTTAACCCTAGGCCCAGCCCAAATTGTCGTGAATGGGTCCGTTTTGCATCTTAAGGTTACCAGACACAATATTTATACACATTTATATAGCCAGCCACTTGATCAAAAACAGGCGCTCGCTCCAAGCCTCCCTGACATGGAGAACAGATGCTTGGGTCGCATTGGATTTAAGACGCAAATTTGCTGTGGTGTAGCATCGTTGGCTAAGCAGTTTTTCTCTGCTTGTCTCCGAAACTCCAACCTAACTCTGTCATCATTAACCAGGCCGCACGGCGTGGACGTCGGATTTCGCTACCCTAATATACTATTACAGTCATAAATTTACTTATTTACAGTATTACACATGGATGAATATTTGAAATACAAAACTACGTATTATAAAATCTGTATCTATACACACATTTAAATTTTATATCGTTTGTTTGAATGGACTAGAGGAAAAAGTGATCTCATAATTTGTGGAGAGATGAATGCGCATGCACGAATGTTGGGATGAATGAGAAATTGTGCGAGAGGAACCCAGTTGAGTGGCCTCATTCAAGATAGCCAATTGGTTATTTTAAATGACGGTAAACCAACGAGGTTAGCGAGAGGAGGTGGAGTGCGATCGACGTCTCTTTGGTTTCGATTGAGCTAGCAGCTGAGATCACTTGGAACGTTAGCAAAGAGAATTTGGGTGGGGATCATTACATTATCGAAATGAATGTGAGAGATAATAGGCTCTATAAGGACAAAAGGGAACTGATGAATGAGAAGAAATGGGTGGAACGAACGGATGAGATTCTCAGAATGAATGATGTTGCGAATGCGGAACAACTTGAAAATGAAACAGAGATTTATGAATGAAATTATTTATTTATTTATTTATGAATGAAATAAGCGTTAGAACAGTTGATAGGGAATATATTCGAGTAAAATCTAGGTGGAATAATGAGATCCAGTACTGGTATGAAAAGAAGGCCTTACGAGACTTTAACCGGTGCATTTGCACCGAAAACAGAACTACGCTGTCAAGAATGACAGCAAAGTTAAAGAAAGTCATCCGTAAAGCGAAAAGAAAAATATGGAGGGGCTGAAATCTCACAGCTCTGAGATATCAAGACTTCGGTCTGGGTTAAGGATTTGTATATAGTTTTCGGCAAAATACTTTTATGAGGACGTGGTTTTTAGTTTTGGGCAGCGATATATATCAAACATAACTCTTTGTTAAAGTAAAAGTATTTTTTATCTCTGTGTAAAAATTTATTACAAAACTAACACGAAACATCAATACGTTGCCGGAAAATTATAATCAAAATTCCAAAACTATTGTTAAATATAATAAAATCAATTTTTTTCAAATTCCAAAAATATTCCAAAAATTAGAATAAAATCAAATATTTAAATTTTTTCTAAATTCCAAAAATATTTCAAAAATTCTTAAAAATTCAAACTTTTTCCAAAATTCTAAAAATATTGCAAAAATTATTACAAAATCAAAAATTGAAAATTTTTTCAAAATTCCAAGAATTATAATAAAATCAAAAATTAAAAATTTTTCAAAATTCTAAATATATTCCAAAAATTCTTACAAAATCATATATTAAAACTTTTGCCGAAATTCCTTTTTTTGCCTAAAAATATTGCAAAAATTATTCCAAATTCAAAAATACAAACTTTTTCAAAATTCCAAAAATATTTCAAAAACTATAACAAATTCAAAAATTTCCATGTGCAATTTCATTCTAAATTACATTTACGTCATAAAAACAGCCACATTTTTTTTCTCCAAAAAATTGGCTAAAAAAATAAATGAAATCATTTTTTGACACACTTGACATTATTTTTTTGACAAACTTATAATGCCATAATTCTCTATAATAATAATAAAATATCATGTCCTACAAACTATTATTTTTATTTTTTTCTAAAAAAATTAGGTAAAAATTAAATAAAAACCTTTGACACACTTGACAACATTTTTTGACAAACTTATAATGCCATAATTCTCAATAATAATAATAAAACTTCATTTCAAACAAACAGTTAATTTTATTTTTTTTCCAAAAAATTAGGTAAAAAAATAAATAAAAATCTTTCTTTTGACCCACTTGACAACATTTTTTGACAAACTTATAATGCATAATCTAGTTTTTGATCTCAGATACCAATCCCGACCATCAAGATTTCTCCAAGTTTAATGTTCCTACTCGTAATCACTTAAAATGAACGTTTAGCCAAAAATATGAAAATTTGCTATTTTTGACACACATAATGATTTTTTTGACACACTTCCGGTACAGTTATAGAACACAGCGTCCTTTCGGACCTGTCCCCTGAGTATACCTATTTTTAGAAAAAAAAATTTTTGAAATCCCTCAATGACGGCCGGACGGACGGCCGGCAGACAGACATACATTTTTTTTTGCTTTTTTAGAATCAGTAGGTCCTAAAACGTCGAGAAATGCCAAAAAAGTGGGGGTAAGAATTTCACTTTTGGCTCATGAATGTCATACTTAGGTCTTTCAGACCGAAGTAATGTTGGCGAAATTATGTGTCAGAAATGACTCAAAGAACGACAACAAGGAATGTATGGCAAAAGTTCAATAGAGTGCGAGGAATGAAAGTTGGTGGAAGGAATGTGGTTTTGGAAGACCGTGAGAAATGTTTTGAATTTATGAGAATGATGTCAAATTTGGATGATATTTTGAATGGGATTCTCCAGAATGACAATGGAAATGAAAGAGAAGATGTGAGCGGACCGTTTGAAGGAGTGAGTTCATGGAAGTATTGGGCAAATTAAAACCTACTATTCCAGCGACGAACAAAGTGAACTTCAGAATGATTCAGAAGTTGAGTACGGAAGCAAAACAAAATTTGCTTACCGTACTCAATGAGACATGGATGAAAAATAAAATACCGGATAAATGGAAAGAATACAGAGTGGTTCCAATACCCAAGAAGGACAAGGATCCTGAAGTGGCAACAAACTATAGGGATATTTGTATGTTGAATGTTTTAATGAAATTGGTGAATGGAATGCAGAAAGAACGAATGGAGAAATTTATAAATGAGAATAGTTTGTTACCAGATACGACATATGGTTTTAGAAAGAACCACTCTGAAGTAGAGTGTGTGAAGAAGTTTGTATGGGAAGTGAGAAAGGATAAAAGAAAGATTGTTACGGTATTTTTGGATGTTGAGAGAGCATATGATTATGTCATTCCTAGGAAATTGCTTCAAGTCCTTATCGACTTGGAATTTCCGAAGAAATAGACTGAATAGATATATGAGTTTATGAGTGGAAGGAGAATAATACTGAATGGAAAAACGTTTAGATTGATGGTGGAGGTGGAATTTGGACTGCCACAAGGTAGTAAAATTTCACCAACTCTGTTTAATCTATATGCAAAGGAAATACACCAGATCAGCGACAGCGAGTTAATCATTCTGCAATTTGCAGATTATATCGTTGTCATTGGAATGGGTAGATCTGCAGACGAGGTGATTCAGAAAGCGCAACAGGGTGTGAACCAGGTTGTGTTGAAACTGAAGAACTTAAATTTCAAAGTGAACGTGAATAAATATAGCTGCATGAGTTTTATAATGGGACCACAAATAGTGTTAGATGTGAGAATTGGGAGCGATAGGATTGAACAAATGAATGTGGTTAAGTATTTGGGTATTTGGATCGATCGGCGCTTGAACTTTAAGAAACACATGGAGTTTCTGGCCGATGAGTGTAAGAAAAGATTAAATGTGATCAAAAGTGTGAGCAAGCCAAAATGACGAGCTCACCCTGCAGTGACTGATATGTTAAGAAAGGCGTTAGTTTCCACAAAAACTGCGCATGGAAAAGGAGTGTATGGTGATGGTTCTGTAGTTGGTTTTCGTAAGTTGATGAAAGTGAGAATGCATGTGTAAGGATGGTATTGGGGGCGATAAATTCAACCCCAGTCCACTGTCTTTATTCGGAAGTTGATGATTTACCTCTTGATTATAAAGGAGAGTGGATCACAGTAAGAGAGATAGTGCGAATGAAAACGAACAAAAATCAACTAATTGAGGAAATGTTAACAAGGTTGCAGATCAAACCCCCATTTAAAAACATGTACAGGACAACCATTTTGACTGAAAACCTAAACGAGTTCTTGTCAATTGGAAATAAAGTTCCAGGGGTTAAACCTGCAAACCTTGTAGTGTGTTTGGAATTTGGGAAACATAACAAGAATGAAATGAATGAAACCATAGTCAAAAAATTGTGGTTGAGTGTTAAACTGTTGTATCATGCATATTTTGCTGTCTATACAGATGCTAGTGTGAATGAAGATGGATGGTGTGGTGGAGTGGGTGTGTTTGTGCATGCCACAAACTTTGAACCTACAACTCGGAGGCTCCATGTAAAATTCGCGATGTTTTAATGTAAAACAATACATATTCTGGCTTTTCAACTTTTCACCCTTTTAAGTAATTAAATTGCTAAACATTTACAGAGTTCTCGGTTTGTTTACCCGGCTTTTCCTATTTTTAGGACCCGGTGCATCACTAGCAATAAATATATTGGACAAACAAAAAGAAATCTAAGTGATAGATATAAGGAGCACCAAAGATCAAGGAGGAGTACCAAAGATCATCAAGGCAAAAAAAAATAGTTATTTCATCCATTGCCGATCATATGATTGTTAGCAATCATAATTTTAATAAAAATAACATTAAAATATTTAATGATTTCTATATGTTTGGAATATATTGAATGTCTTCGAAAGCTCTATATAGAAAATTCAGTTAAAAATCTATTGATAAATGATAATATTCAACCAATATTCTCAGTTTTATTTAAATATGCAGTTTAAAAATTCTTTAAATTTTCACTGGTTTTAAATATTTTTTATCAATTTTATTTCTAAAAAATAGTATGCTTT